>KV424687.1:0-64414 GCA_001632445.1 Peniophora sp. CONT | reverse complement strand
CCTGGTGTCAGATTGTCAAGGACCTGTTTGTCTATCACGTCTCTTGCTGTCATCTCGTTGTCCACATCATCGCGCTCATTTCGCTCGCGTGCGCTCGCGTGTCGATGATTTTAGGCAATGTATTTACATACGCCTTTCTTCTGGCGTTCTGCTCTAGATTCGGCGCGAAGATGATAGCAGTACGTCCAGCCAATGTCTGGGATATTTTGTTGCGCTCGAAAGCCTCAAATTCGAGTGCTGGTGAAGAAGACGACGCGAAAGAAGGAAAAAGACCTCTCGCGACCCTGAGCACTGGGGGTCTTGCCTAATTTGGCCAGACCCTTTGGAGGTCCGTGTCCCGATCTCGGATCTCGCACACCTCTTGAATGGATGCCCGACTTGACCGTTGGCGCCCGGTCCTTCTCGGACCGGTCGCGAGCCTCATGTTCTGTCAGTGTCGGAGGTGAATCGGAGGTAAGTTGTAACCACCGCCCTCCCGACTCCCGACCTTGCCTTCTCCATCGGCAGTCTGCATTGGAGAATAGTCGCAGACAGTATGTATCCTACGTAGAGTCATTTGTCGCCACTCACTGGGCGCATGCGCTACTATTCTGAAAGTAAACGAGGCGGTCACAACATAATCGGCAGTATATACATGAGCAACTTTTGATATAATCTGTATAGCAAGATCACAACACAATGTCCTCGGAAGTGTTGAAACAGGGAAGCCACGCCTGCAGTGCCAGCCCAAAAAGCCCGACGCCTGTGTAAAACGGGACCTGCGATATTGGACTGTAGAAGCCTACAGTCTTGAAGTCGGTGTGATTCTCGTCTGGCTCCAGAAGTACGCGAAGGTCCGATGCATGCACCATGTCCGGATGCGTGATGCCGAAAAACGAGGAAGAGTTCGCGGGCGGCACGTTGCAAGGCGGAATGGCTGGACTAGGGATGCGCGTGGGCGAATTGGGCTCGATAGAAGCCAGACCCATCGTCCGCCATGGATCAACTGTGTACATCGTAAGCATTCTGTGTGCGGTATACAGAGGCTTCAAATGCAACTTACATTCCCCATTCGTGAAGAGCACGTTCGATGGATTCATATTCCATCCGCCATATTTCAGTATGTGGTCCACAGCTGGCGGACCATTCAGATCTGGAAAGGTTTCGTTACACTGAGCTTGGAATAGCTCTAACGACTCAAAGCTGGTCTCTATCGAGAGTGGGTTCGAGGGGTCGCCACGCTGATAGAAGCCGTATTCCGAGCAATACTGGCGCATCCAAGAGAGATCTGTTACGGGATCATCGGGAGATCCAGTAATGTCATCGTAATCGACTTGCTCGATGGCCGTGAGGAAAGCTTCGAAGACATCTTCAACGGGCATGGCGGATATAAGTCCGCCTTCGAATGAACCCATCGTTTCGTTGCGAGTCTCAAGGACGTCACAGAAGGGTAGCACAGACGCAGCGAACCCATAGTACTGAAAGAGAAACATGTAAGAGGGCCCGGGAAACGTTTTATCGGGTTATATGCGCACCTGATAGAAGTTGAGAGGATCCATAAGCACTCCAGCCGCGTCGACGTTTGATGCCGCGGCAGCCTTCTGGATCGATACCGAGATGTTCTGGGTCGGTGAGCTTGCGCGAGCGCTGAGAAGACGGGCTTTCATCTCATTTTGAACGTCGGCCGTCCCATTAGCCAGTGTGGTGTCAACGTAGCTATTTCCCTGGTGAGTTTCCTGTAGTCGAGTGTCCTGTATATCTAAACGCACCGCGTAACTGCTACCCAATCCGCCGAGCAGTTTCCCGTCAAGCTTCTTTCTGCCGCCTCGTAATAGGACGCCATGTCAATTTGCGCTTGAACTGGAGCGGAACTCGCCCAGACCGCGTAGATCACCTCTGGATTCCGCACACGCATGAGTGCGCCACGCACACCCGGATACGAGGCACCCAACCAGATCCAAGGGGTGCGCGATGGATGAAAGGGTGCTCCACCAGTCGATGCGCCATCATCCGAGGTGTTGAGGGTGAAATGGTTTGCGAAGTAGACTACGTCTTCCAGTGCTTGTTCCGTCGTCAGGTACTGCCACTCGTCTGCGGTTGTGTTATGCTGGAAGGCGAGTAAGTTTTGTATTCTCGTAGACTGTAAACCCCTGGGCGTACGTTCACAGGGAAAGGCAGAGATGCGCCGTAGTATCGATGCTCCCAAAGTACCGCCACACCACCGAAACGCTTAGCAAACTGCATTGTTGCCGACAGGCCGTGATACTCCTGTGAATAGATATGATGAGACATTAGTGTTCACTACCATATAGATTATGCCCTGACCTGCAGGTAGTAAGGCAGAAGCGGCTCGGCATTCTGTTCGCCCGAGTCAAACACTGCTCATATTGATCTTTATTACGCCCAGAAGAAGTTGTCGCGTGCTCTCGACGTACAGAAGACTGGCCCTCCGGGAACGTAGTACGTTGCATTGACCCAGTATCTATTCTTGAAGGTCGCCGTGGTTTCGTTGGAAAAGTGATCAATGGGCATCTGCGTGAGATTTACTTGGTCTTAGGTATTGAGATCATATCGACAGATGGATACGTACCTCGATGAACAATGCATTGTTCGTTGGAGCGGAGCCTTGTTCAACAGGAAGGAAGTGCTGACGCGGCGAAAGACGCGGCACCGCGAGGTATGCGTAGGTCTCCGTGAAAAGGGAGATCAGGAGCAACGATAAGGACAGCATCCGAGGGAAGTGATGTCACGCCGGCTATTGTGAGATTCAGGTGTTCAGGGAACAGTAGAGTGCAGACAAAATCAGTGCCGAGGCCTGTACCTATATACCATGAAGGCAAGCGTTCGAAAGTCCCTGGAGAGGATTCATGGATAGAAGACATTGGCACGGAGTGAGATAAGCCGGGATCGCATGATATAGGCGCAGATGATACGAACCAGTAGTCATGAGACCGGCTTCTGCCGTTCGGCATTCCAGCATGATGACGATACATGAGCGAGCCAACCTATCATATTCACACGAAGGATGCAAGCATGTTTGATTTGCATGTAGAAGATAGGGTATTGGGGAAGCACGACTGCACCCGATCGACGAGAAAAAGTTCACCGGATAGCTAGGCTGGTGACGAGCGCAAAGGTGCACATGCCACCAACACTGAAGAACGGGATGAAGTAACCCGACGGGTTTCCTTCCAGCGCCGTGGCCCATATCTGCGATACAGTCTGTGAGCAAGTCGCACTATGAAAGAGGCGCAAGAGCGCACGTACATAGCCACCAAAGAGAGGGCCAGCGATGCGTGCAAAACTAATAATGCTCTGAGCAACGCCGTTTGCTAAACCAACTATAGGCGGCGGCGACACTGGAAGTATTGGAGTTAACGGTTGCTGGGCCCGAAGACGGGAACGAACATACGTTGGTTGACTAGTATAGCCACAGATGTATAGGCCATTGTACTGCCACAGTAGCGAATTGCAGATACTACTAAAAGACCTGGTACATGCATATTGAGCGATATATCCAGCGAAGCCAAACCGAAGAACTGACCAACAGCAAGGTCTTCACCGCTCTCCCGAGCTATCGCAAAGACATGCAGTGCAGGGGAAGCGACATATGCTATGCAAAAAAGCGCAGTCCCAAGCTGAAGCATGGCGAGGTGAGAGATGCGAGTGCTGCAAGCGTACGTTAGCCACTATAGTAGGGTTTAGCGCGCAGGCAACGCACCCTAGAATCGGGTAAAGGTAGAACTGATAAGCAATTTGAAACAGGCACATCGTGGCGGCTATGCGGGAAGCATTAGCAAAGACCAAAGGACGCGAGACGCAGCACTGACTGAGTATTGAAAAGTCAGATGCTGTCAGATTCAACCCTCCAGCTTCACGGTCCCTGCAAGAAGTGAGCGCATACTCCGAAAAAGCATAAGTATGAGCGTACGAAACAAAGTACGACATGAAGAACATGTCGTGTGCCGTTGAATGTAGAGCCAGGATCCCGTATTGCGCGATGACTAGCCACGGTATAGACCAAAGAGGGCTCGCGTCGTCATCTTGATCATCGTCCTCCTCGTCTTCCTCTTCGAAGAATCGAGGATGGGTTAGACTGAGGGTACGAGCACCGAGTCCAGTACCCCATCCGCCGGCTGTGCTCTGCGTACGCGTACGTGAAAGGGCCCGAGCGCGGCGTGAAAGCGAGGGAGCGCGGGTCTGACGCCGCATGGGGCGGGCGTATGCGCCGAAGTCGGATGGCAAAGGGCCTTTGCCGGCCGGAAAGGGAGGCATCTTGGGTACTGTTGAGGCAGGGTCGCCAGACTCTTCGTGAGGTGGGAAAAGGTCGGCCCAGGACAGCGTCTTGACGAGAGAGATCGTCCGAGCCGCCAAAGGCACTCTGGAAGGTTCGTCATCTGGATATACAATGTGGTCGTCTTGGTCGTTGTGCACGGGGAGAGCATGGTCCTCGCTATCGTTGTGAACACTGTCCCGCACGTTCGTAGACATGGCCGCGGCGGTCCATAGGTCGGAGATAGTGGTCACGTTGTTCTCGTTGGCAAGAGCAAAGCGTTCGACGAAGCCGCCATCCTCACGCAGAGAGTGCCGCGAAACGGTCGCAGTCCGGCGTAGACGTGGAGAGGTGCTCTCAACACTCCGTCTGCGGCTCGCAGCGCGCATACTAGACGCCGCACCATATCCACGTAGGGAGCGAGTAGGCCGAGCGTTTGTCTCTACGTCTGTCTCGTGATCAACGTGTGTGGTCGAGAGCAGAGGCATCTCCTCCGGGATAGTCTGCGGTAGAGAGAAAGCGGCTGGTTTTTCCATGCGCTGTGGAATAGTGTGGATACGAGGTCCTCCGTCTGGGGCTAGAAAGAGGGAGAGCAGGGCGCCTGACAGAGTACAGTCTAAGTTTCATGGCCGAAAAAATATAGTGAGGAGCTCGCCTGTGAAAGTGACAGATGCTGCGATGACTGTGGGCAGAAGATAGGGATAATCGATAAGCAGAGGTGACGATGCAAAGACCGCTGGCCACTTGAGTGCAGGAGACTCGACTAGTATTCGTTCAGTCACGAAAGGCAGTAAAGGACAAACGGATCGACGTACATAGACCTCCAATGACGGCTCCAGCAACACCACCCAGACCCCAGCAGAAGCCCAGTATGGCGTAGGCTCTGCTCTCGTTGCTTGCGTCGGTGACGCCTGAAACACAACCACGAGCCACTCCAATAGCGCCTGCGAATACACCTTGCGCAAATCGGATGATGGTAGCCTGAGTAAGGCTTGTCGACATCCCGAACAAACCGCAGGTGATAGTCATGCCGAAGAGAGATACGGTCAAGACGAAGCGATTATTGACGCGCTCGGCAATATTTGCCTGTATCAGCATCAGCGCCATCAGATGCCGCTCAAATGTCTTTCGCCATACCCAGAGAAGAGACGTGACGAACTGGCCGACGAAAAAGCTCGCTACTAAAGCTTGGCGTCAGTAGGCCGTGGACCGCTACATGGGTAATCGCAAGCACCTAGAGCACCCGCGAAGGAGCTCACGTCATCGACACCCTCCATATCAGTGAAGCCTGTAGCGCGTTTAGATAATACCTTGCAGTACAAGTTTTGGCCGAACCTTTGACCATAAACAAGATGAACGGCAACGAGGCATTCGCTGTCAAGAACTCGCCCAGCAAAGTCTGCATAAGTTGTCAGCGTGAGGCAACACACCGTCAGGCTACCATCTTACGATAGAGAGAACGGCTATCGATAACGTTGGCAAAGGTGTCTCGCCAGAAGCACGAGTGAGCGGGGGAGCTGCTGCTGCCAGCAGTGTCTCGGACGCGACGCTCAGAGCGCGAGCACCTATAGGGTCGAAGGTCGAGTAGCGACTGAGTGGAGGGCCTCCGTTGCTGGTTCGTACATCATCGTCCATTGCTCGCGGTAAAGAGCGCAGAGACATGTTGAGCCACCTGCAGTCTTGCTCCGCCTCATGCCTATTTGTACCCTGAGCTTTGACCCTCCCAGCGCTCAAGCCAAAATGCCGCATACGCAGTCCTTGGCCATGATAGGCATCGGTCACATTCAGAGCACGTTCCAACGCGACCCTGTTCCTCTTCGGGATACGGAGAACGCGAATCCGATGCGCGATTTTAGCCAGTCGACAGTAGCTCAGGGTAGCATCCGCAGAGAAGCCAGCACGCTCTCCACCTCCCCATCAGCGTTATCATGCTCGGATGGCTGGTCCACGCTGGCATCGACGGCGATATGACTGCGACTTGAGAAGGCTCGTTGGAAAGCACCAGTAGTACTTGGGGCAGGGCGCCCAAGGATGCTTGTTTAAGTTGGAGAAGATTCTGCGCGCGAAAACGGCGTAGTAGAGCGATAATCGTGTCAATGATGAATATGTTTGGCATTCGGAAAGAATGGAACGAAGAGCTTCATGGATGATGGAAGGAGAAAGCAACCCGCTTCAAGCACCGACTTGGGCGCGCGCGCTCGCAGCTATTTACTGGCAGACGCCTCCGCTCTCAGACATACCACCGCAATGTCGTGATGTACCGACAGAGGGCTCGTCTCCGTACAAGCTGGTTTCGAGACGACGTAGATGCCACGCACGGACAATTGTGTGACAGGCTCAGGCGGGGCAGGCGCAGACCGTCCGTCCACCGTGGTGACAGCCGGGCTCGGTCGAATCTCATTGCTCTGACGGTGACCGTCATGTCGCTTATACGCTGCCTCGTTTTTCACCATATGGTGTGAACAGTTTGCTCTGGCGAACATAACAGCCTGAGCTCAGAGGCTCAATTCATAATTCGTGCAATATACATTGTTTGCCCGCCCCCAAAGGCGAGTTTACACTCATCGGATGCGGAGGGCGAAGAACTGTCGGACATTCCAATATACCTGCAAGATACCTCGGCATGTGCTCACTCTTCTCCTTTCTTTGCTTGACGCAGTGCTTCCACGACGAGCTCCGTCAGCCCGATGACTTCCTCCTCGCGGTACCTCCGCCCAACAAGTTGGACAGCTATTGGCGCATTCTCGTACACCTCGGGCGAATCTGCAGATTGACAGCGATCAGCGCACCTTACATCGCAGACACACAATGCAGACTCACACGAAGACTGGATCTCTGCGTCGCGCGCGTTAGCGGGCTGGAACTTATCGTCGACGGGGTCTAGCGCGGGGTCTACCCTTGATCCAACAGGGATAACCATAGCAGGCAGATCGAGCATGTCTACGTTCCACGTCAGCATGCCGTATTGTGTACCATCCTTGCCGAAACGTACTGAACAAAGACGTATATGGAATCCAGCCATGCCATCGCCCATGCAAATGCGCCGTCGTAACACCCGGGGGAAGCAACAACCCATCAATAGGGAACCCCGTACTCGTCCGCTCCGCCGTCGCGTTCCAGTGCTCGAGGTGTCGCGCGCAGTACTCGTCTTTGGCGACATTCAGCTGCCATGACTCGTATACCGTTAACTGGCTGCCGCCTTCCTTCGGCATGAGGATCAAAGGGTGGTGTGGCTACGATATGAGTGAGTTTGGCATATATATGATGTCGAAGGGATGGGACACTGACTTCGCCTGAGATTGACAGTGTACGCCTGATATCTTCGCTTCCATCGCTCCCATACAAGTCGAGCGTGAGCTTCTCGGCTTTCTCAACATCCAGCGGCTCGAAATCGATAACTACAATATCCTCAGCAAAGCACCATCTTGCCGGCGTGCACGCAGACTGACCTTCGTATCCCGCCTTTCTCATCGCTTCAACCGTCATCTGTAGTGCGCGACGCATAGGCGGATGCGGCCTAACAACCGCGTCCCACCACATAACCCCAAACACCGCCCTCCTCTCTCCCTCTTTTCCCTTCATACCCTCGAGCGCAGCCATGCTCTCTCTCCACGGTATCTCCGGCGTCTTCGGATCCAACAACCATGGCTTGCCGTCCAAGACCGCCTTCGCAAACATCTTCACGCCATCTACATCGGTCGATAAAGGACCCAGTGCACTTTGAATGCCTTCGAGGCCGAGAAGGGTATTGCGCGCGCCGGCGTAGGGGAAACGGTGGCACGTTGGGCGTAGACCAAACAGGCCGTTGTAGGCTGCTGGGATACGAACTGAGCCGCCGATGTCTGTGCCGACGCCTAGAGGGCTAGGACGGAGGCGTTCGAGTTTGGGCTTGGGGTTTGGGGCAGGAGAGGGTGAGCGTACCTTCCGTGCATGGCTATGAGCGCGCCTTCGCCGCCTGAGCTTCCGCCGGGGGTAAGGGTACGGTTGTGTGGCTGAGTACGACAATGCCAGGTAAGAGCTTATTCCTTATCTACCAGTGAGGGAGTGCTCACGTTGTCTGTGCGCCCATAGACGTAGTTATCGCTCTCGGAGAACTAACACGCATCATAATCAGCGTGGGAGGAAACACGTAGGGCCGAACACAAGGCGATATACCATCAGGGTCTGCGAGATGTTCGTTCGGCAATGCAGTACTGCACCTTGCTTCTCGAGGATTGTGACCAACACTGAGTCCTTTTCCGAGATGTGGCCCAACCAGCTCGCGATACCTACCCTCCCCCATGATCAGTCCAGTGCTCGCATTATACGCGGACAAGTAGTTGCTGACCCATGTTACACTCTACGCCTTTGATCTGGAATTGATCCTTCAAACTGACCGGCAATCCATGCAACGCCCCCACTGTCTTGCCGTTCTCTTTAAACAACCGATCAAGCTCCTTCGCCTTCTCTAACGCCCGCTCAAACATCATCTCCGTACAACAGTTAACCAACTGATGAGCCACCGCCGCGGCTTTGCAGAATGCCGTCGTTACTTCCAGTGCGGTTAGTATACCGGAGGAAAGAGAGGAGAGGAGGGTTGAAGGCGGAGTGTGGATTATGGTGAGATCGGAGGGTGTGAGGATGCCGGTGGTGGAGAGGTAGGGCAGGACATTCTTCACTTCTGCGCCAGGAAGCTTGCCGGGCGAGATGCGCCATTCCGGGGGAATCGACGCAGCCTGAGCATCTTTCTTTGCGCGCGTAGCTTCACTGAACCAGGTTGCCATCGCGCGTGCGTACGAGGCGGTGACTTGTGCGAGCGCGCAGGTTTTTGTACTCCACCATATCGACGGATCTCAAAGAGTTCTGCTTATCGTCCGAGCGGTGCCCCGCCTCTGCCGAGCGATATCACATTGCGTGGGTAATGTGATCTTGACTTTGTTTGTGGGGGCAAGATGCTTCGAAAAGATGTTTCCTAGATCCCGGACTATCATGGGGCAGTAGCACTACCTAGGTGCTGCCGCGATATGCCAGAACGATTGGAGTCTGGATCAGTAAACCCAAAGTAAACCACAATGGGCGCGTGTGTCGCGTTCCTCGCCGAAAGCCCAGAACACACGTGGTCGCGTATCTTGTCCCCACGCTGCGGCCGCTGTGCTGGGCGTTGCGTCCTGTTGCGTCTTCTTCTACTTCCACCACCGCTCCCATTTTTATCTATTGTATTGCCGGCTTGTGAAGCCATACTGTAGAATCGCGCGTCAGCGCTCGACATTATTTGGATTTGCACACACACGGAGGGCGACCATGTCCTATGATAGCAAAACTATATCCGGCTCCCGCCACGACGCTTCTGCCAGACGATGTCCCTGCACCCGTGAGTGTTCCGTACCAAGTAGGTACTTATGGGTACCCACACCTCGCTCACTTCAGTCCTACAGTTCGTTTGAGAAGTCTATAGGCGTTGCGTTAAAAATGTTGTCATGCACTCCCAAGCTATCCGTTTCGGTAAACACCGCTTCTATCGCTCATACAAATAGCGAGCTTTGCTCGACTGCACGCTTGGGACTTCGCAGCTGTCTTAACGTACACGGCAAACCTGACGGTCTTCAACATGCTTCCCGCTCTCGAGAATGTGAAATCCACGGCATCAGAGAACCCAGTCTTATCCTTTGGTCTCACCTTGGGGTTTATACTGGTTCTTTCCATTCGTTACCTGAGGAGTCCCTGGCGCAAGCTCCCTCCTGGCCCTCCTGGGATTCCTCTCATTGGTAATGCTCTGCAGCTGCAAGGTATGAGGTGGCTTCTGTTCAGCGAGTGGCGTAAGGCGTACGGTACGTTGTGTTCATCACGCTCGGGCGTACTAGAACCACTACTGATTCTTTTCACAGGCGATATCTTCCATTTAAACGCTGCCGGGCAGTCAATGGTCATCATTAGTAGACCTGATATTGCGGCAGACTTGCTCGACCGCCGCGCCGGCATATACTCCGACAGACCGCCAAACATCGTCGGATGTGAGATAATGACTGGCGGCCTCTTGTTTTCCTTTGTACGTTATGGCGACATGTACAACTTGTTCACATTGCTTGACTCATCACGCACTGACGCGCGTTGTAGCTGGCGTCGGATGCGTAAAGGAGCGCACGAGGCGGTCAACAAGGTTGTAGCACATGGTCTCAACGATTACCAAATCTCGGAGGCCCTCGCGCTGGCGAGGACTGGTTTGCTAAACTCTGACGCTTGGGATGAGTGTCTGCGTGGAGCCGCCGCCAGCCTCATGCTATCGGGCCTGTACGGAGAGCCCCCGGTAAGTCTTACGTTCACTCCAGAAGTTGACACTTCGCTCATACCAGCATCAGCTCAAAAGCGAGCAGGACCCTCGTGTTCGTTACATAAACACCTTCAATGAGCATCTCACACTCTCCTTTGCACCTGGCGCATATTGGGTACGCCCACTTCAATTGAGAAATCCTTTGCGGCACTCAGGAGGTTAGGTTGAGTTGATGCCGTGGATGCGGCATATCCCAAGCAGATTTGCTGCTTGGAAACGCTCAGCTGAAGCCTGGCATAGATCAAGTAGCGACGAGTTTCTCAGGCTTTTTGGGCGTGTACAAGAGAAGATCGTGCGTTCCTGTTGCATTTTCATGCACCTTCGTTGACGGTCACTGGAGGCTTTCGGCGAAGATCGAGCGTCGTTCTGCTCAACTCTCATACATGAGGCTGATCGCTATGGACTCAGTGCTCGGGAGAACGCGTGGCTTGCAGCCGCGATGTAGTGAGTGCTGCGCTTTTGGCCTCACTTCTCGTTTATTGTCTAATACAGACTCTAGCACTGCAGGCGCAGACACAACAGCCGCGTCCATGAGCTGGTGGACGATGGCCATGCTGGCTTATCCTGATATACAAGCTCGGGCACAGCACGAAATAGACACTGTTGTAGGGCGTAACCGTGTTCCCTCTTATGCGGACATGCCCCATCTTCCGTACATCAGTGCTATGGTCAAAGAGGTGCTTCGCTGGGCACCTGTGGTGCCTCTCGGGGTGTGAGGTTCCTTGCGTTTCCGTTTCATCACTCAACTGATGGTTCTTCAAGCGCGCATCGCAGCACTGAGGACGACATCTATGAGGGATACTTCATTCCGAAAGGAACTGTTGTCATTGCAAACATTTGGGAGCTGAACCGTGACCCAGAGACGTACGGACCCGATGCTTCCCAGTTCAACCCCGCCCGCTTCCTCGACGAGAAAGGTCAACTCATCTCCGGCCCCCCTGGCACGAAGGAAGACGGACACTTTGCATTCGGTACGCTCGTTCACCCCCTCCTGACCTGTCTTTTTCCTGATGACTCGCAGGATTTGGTAGACGGTGAGCAGATTCAAGACGCTGTATACCGACCCGCTTCCTTACTCATGACGATACAGAGTCTGCGTAGGCAAGCATGTCGCGAGTAACAGTCTCTTCATCCAGATCGCCGTATCTTTGTGGTCGTCGACCTTATCGAACGCCAATAATCAGAAGATTGACGTCGAAGCCTATCAGGACGAAGGCCTGATTGTGTGAGTCCAGAAGTCCTATTCAGATACCGAAGCAACTAATCTCTCGTGTAGTCGACCACAGCCTTTCCAGGTAGTCATTCAGCCCCGTTTTCCCGAAGCACTGGCGATGTTGACGCAAGAATGCGAGCTGCGCAATCGCTGAGTTCATGTCTCGACGTGTCTGCCGTTTCCTTTCGTCGTATTTCTACCGAATGCATCACCATTATGCGCTGTAGGTCAACGTTGATAGCTTCGGAAGTGGGTTCCCTTGTCATGCCCAGGACGGCACCGCTGATCACAAGACCCCATCGTACCCGTAGTCGTACCCGTCGCCTTCGGCTTCATCGTGACTTCCGCCGTCAGATGTGTCCGAAACGGCCGTCTTCTCCTTGTAATCACCACCTTCGCCGAATTGCAACGGGATTCGCGTCCGGCCGACCGCGAAGAGCTGCACCGTCTGGTCACTGCTGAGTGTCCCCTAAGTAAACCGGGCTTCCCGGTGACGTTGCCTCATCCCATCATGCCTTTGACGACTTCTGACAGTCACGCATATGCACAAAACTGCGGGTGCTCAGCGCTCAGCGCTCAGCGTTCGTCGCTTTGCCTTGATTGAAGCCGAAAGAATAGCAGACGATGACGAACGGCGGGAAACCCTTGTGGGAACAAACGGCCGCTGGGAAGGTCGGGAGGTGCAATCGGGCTTGCCGGCTTCCGTCCCGAACGTCCATGTTCCGCACAGTCGTCGGGGTACTCTTCATAGACTCGGTGCACGCCTTGCGATCTCTCATGAGACTATATGACAAGCATGGATGCGGTAGTACTGTCGCCTGCATTACCATGCCTCGACACTGGCCGACGATAGGTAGACCTGATGAAGTAGTGACCGCCCAATATACCAGGCCCCAGTTCTGAGCGGGATGTCAAGCTATGAAGGTGGTCAGGACATTGCTCGCATACCGTGCATCGCTCATTCATAAGGTCTGGCAAACGAGTATTTCACTGCTCTCACATATGAACCCGTGCAATTGCCTTTCCTCCCAGCGTCAGACGCAGCATGGCTCACGCGCTGGCCCATATATTGTGGGCCTACTTCTCGAAAGCATCTCCTGCTCTCCCTCCCTTTGGGTCCCGCCATGCGCGATATTGGGCCTGTCTTGTGTAACCTCGTCGAGGGATGGGTGGTCGGTCCGCTCTTCGGCAAGTGTACCATGTCCTTTCGGCGTTGCGCTGTCGGTTAACGAGTTAATCCTTCGCAGGGATCAAGTATGCAATCCTTACTCGTCGCCTCATCATGCTCCTGACAAGCGATCACTCCCAAAGCGTAGCGCTTTTTATGATTGTTGCAAATGCCTTGCATGTGCGTTGGAGGGAGAGCACCAGCGCGAGGTGAGGGTCATTCATCGTCTTTCGTTTTGGTCCTCACTCGTCACAACATCAGATGGCTGCTCATCGTGAGCATATTACAGCTGGCCATATCGACCGGTCATGTCGTTGTTCTACTTGTGAGAACGATCGACGCGTTCGTGTACAAGGATGGTGCGGCGAGGGAAGCTTTCTTGTCGGATGAGCGCACGCCGTTGCATACGGCTGAGCAGGCGCTTTACACGTTTAACGTGAGTGCGTGCCTTTTATGCTTCCCTTGTACCTTCTCAATGGAAGTTATCGTGTCAGGATATCATTGCAGGCGGCATTCTAACCTGGCGGTGTTTCGTGGTCTGGAACTACGACTTCAAACCGTGCATCATTCTGGTACGCAACCATTGGCTGGGCGGTTATTTTTGTACTCATATAATCTCAGATAGCTTCGTGCATCGGTACAGCAGGTAAGAACCCGATATCGAAGGTTCAATCTTTCACATCTCCTGATATACGCAGTCTCTGGTATCGGCAGCATTGTTAGGCTTACGACACTGCCCTCGAATCAAACTACATTCTTTGAGAGCTCTCTTAAGGCATGGCTTACTGCTTTCTGGGTACAATCGGTGGTTACACAGACCGTTGCCACTGGACTCATCGGTGAGCATCGCTCATACACTGCCTGAAGGAGTGGAACGCTAACTCGGCCCCACAAGCCTGGAAGATCTGGACCTCGATTTCGTGGCGCTCCAAAGCGGTTGGTACCCGCGAATGGCACGCCCTGCTTGTCTTCGTCGAGTCGGGAGCCTTATATAGCATCGGGACTATACTGGTGTTGGCTTTCTACCTTCGGAGCTCGAACATCGGGACCATCGTCGCGGGAATGCTCGGGCAACTGAGCGTATGTGTTTACATTGAGGATCACAGCTGTCATGGTTTGCTGATAGCAATGTATACAGGCCACGGCGCCGTATCTCATCATCGTGCGCAGCGAAGCGCGACGCGCGGCTACTGTAGTCACCGCGTCCAAAGCGGCTACCGAGTATGCACTGAGGGATCTTCCTGTTAGTCGCCTCCCGATCCCATAGTGCAACTGGCTTTCTCACTGCTCGATCAGTTGTCTCCGCGTCAGGCGCACTTCTGGAAGATGTCGGCTGTCTTGCTAGGAGGCTCGTTGTCCAAGGCGGGACACGACATGGCAATGGCGCGGAATCAAGAACAGAGATGGACGTTCGAGGATGGACTGGCCTGAAAGCCAAAGAGCCGAAAATCAGTTGACCGCATTTATGTGAGCATGCTGAGCATGTACGCGTGTTGTTATGAGATTACAATGATGTTTCACGACCCATGTCATGTATCGTGTTTGGTATCAAGTAGCAATAGCTTCGCACTGTCAAAATATAATAGACGTCAGTCGGCGAGCTAGAAATGTCGATGGCCATGAGTTGAGACTTGATCGCGACTAGACCTCTAGCATGGATGTCCGCAATCGTCGTAAACGGTAACCACTGTGAAGAACGGCAAATACACTTAGGACCGCAGCATCCGAGCTTCAGCGCTGGTGGTGGCGAGAGGACAAGACCGTACCGCGGCCGCGTACGTGGCGCGTCGAACAGCTCTCGTGGGAATATTTTACTCCAAAGCGCTGCGATACATTTATTATTGCCCGGCTGCCGCATGAGTTTGAGAGGAGGGTTTCTCTACTGTCGAGGAGTGCTCACTTCACCGGTTACAAGGCCAGACTGAGGTTGAGAGCAAGGTCGATTAGAAAAATTGTGTGCGTGCAACCGCGCGGCCCGGTCGCCGACTGCGACCACCACGTCCAATCTTATGGTCGCTGGTGCTGTACCAATACATACAAATGGATTGCTCTCGCGTGCAAACGTATACTCGGAGTCTGCGCTCAAAACCTTGATCCACACCTTGTCTGGCCTACATGATAGTACATCGTCTGCCAAGCCTTCAATGAAACCAGCGACATCTCCGTTACCTTCGGACGAGAGCATGAACGATTCCTACACTAATTTACAACTCAGGACGGTGTAGTCTCCTGTAAGGAATCATACACCAGCCTATTTCTTCGCTTGCTGAAGCGCTTCCACAACGAGCTCCGTCATCCCGATCACCTCTTCCTCGCGGTACCTCCGTCCGACGAGCTGAACAGATATCGGCGCATTCTCGTACACCTCGGGGGAGTCTACAGGATCATCAGCATATGCAACACTGACAACGCACGATCAAGTCTTACACGAAGCCTGGATCTCTGCATCGCGGGCGTTGGCGGGCTGGAAGTTCTTGTCAACGGGGTCCAACGCGGGGTCCACCGCCGATCCGATAGGAATGGACATAGCAGGGAGATCGAGCAAGTCTGCAACTCCTGTCAGTACGCATCGCACCATACTCTTCCTAGAAATACGTACTGAACAAAGATGTGTACGGTATCCAGCGATGCCATTGGCTGTGCGGATGCGCCGTCGCAGGGCTGGGCGGGAGCAATAACCCATCAATGGGTAGTCCCGTACTTGTCCGCGTAGCCGTCGCGTTCCAGTGCTCGAGATACCGAGCGCGGTACTCGTCTTTGGCAACATTCAGCTGCCATGATTCGTACACTGTCAACTGGCTTCCGCCTTCCTCGGGCATGAGGATCAAAGGATGGTACGGCTGCGGTGTAGGTGAGCTCGGCGCATTTACAATAGTGAATGAATAGGACATTTACTTCGCCCGAGGCTGCGAACGTACGCTTGAGATCTTCGCTCCCGTCGCTCCCGTATAGATCCAGGACGAGCTTCTCGGCCTTCTCGACGTCAAGCGGTTCAAAATCGATAACTACGACCCAAAATCAGCGTCACATCGCTCCAGTGCACACATCAAGTAGTCTAGAGCGCACCTTCATATCCTGCCTTCTTCATCGCTTCGACCGTCATCTCCAGCGCACGGCGCATAGGTGGTTGCGGCTTGACGACTCCATCCCACCACATAACTCCAAACACCGCCTTCTTCCCATCCTTCCCCTCAAGTGCAGCCATACTCTCCCTCCACGGTATCTCTGGCGTCTTCGGGTCCAACAACCACGGCTCGCCCTCCAATACGGCCTTGGCGAACACCTTGACACCATCTATGGTAGGGGATAGAGGACCTAAAGCACTCTGTATGCCCTCGAGTCCGAGAAGGGTGTTGCGCGCGCCGGCGTAGGGGAATCGGTGAAGCGTAGGGCGCAGACCGAAGAGACCGTTGTAGGCTGCCGGGATCCGGACCGAGCCGCCGAGGTCGGTGCCAACGCCTAAAGCACTGGAGTGAAGGTGTCAACGTTATAGTACGCGAGAGAGCAGAAGGCGAGCGTACCTTCCATGGAGGGCTACAAGCGCGCCTTCGCCGCCTGAGCTTCCGCCACAGGTGAGCGTGCGGTTATGTGGCTGAATATATGCATGCCAGGTAAGCGCTTATCCAGTTCACGTTAATTCAGGAGAGCGCTCACGTTGTCCGTTCGTCCATAGACGTAGTTGTCGCTCTCGCCGAACTGGTTCGCATTATTAGCCGTGCGTGGGACAAGTTGGGGGACGACATACCATCAGTGCCTGCGAGACGTTCGTTCGGCAATGCAGTACGGCGCCTTGCTTCTCGAGGATCGTGACGAGCACCGAATCCTTCTCCGATATATGACCCAACCAACTCGCGATACCTACCGCCAGATCAGTCCAGTGTCCTCTCCACAAACCCCAACGCATAACACTTACCCATGTTACACTCTACGCCTTTGATCTGGAACTGATCCTTCAGGCTGATCGGTAACCCATGTAACGCTCCTAACCCTTTCCCCCCACTCTCCTCAAACAACTTATCAAGTTCCTTTGCCTTCTCCAACGCCCGCTCGAACATCATCTCCGTACAACAGTTCACCAACTGATGCGCCACCGCCGCAGCTTTGCAGAATGCCGTCGTCACTTCCAGTGCGGTTAAGGAACCAGAGGAGAGAGATGAAAGCAGAGTCGTGGGTGGGGTGTTGACGATAGTGAGATCGGAGGGCGTGAGGATGCCGGTGGTGGAAAGGTAGGGTAGGACGTTCTTCACATCCGCACTTGGGAGCTTGTCGGGCGAGATGCGCCATTCCGGGGGAATCGACTCAGCCTGAGCGGCTTTCTTCGCGCGCGTAGCTTCGCTGGACCAGGTCGTCATTCGTGCGCGTGTGTATGTACGAGGCGACCGACTTGTTGTGAGCGCGTAGGTACTTGTACTCCACCGTATCTGGATGACAGCTGCTTATCGTCCGAGCGGCAGTCCGTCTTTGCCGAGCAATATTACACTGCGTCTGCGATATGATCTTGGGGCCAAAGAGCTTTCGAACAGATGTTGTCTGCGATCTTATCGTGATAGAAAGATACCGTTATCGCTGTGAACGAGAAGAAGTCCGAGCTGTGGCGAGATAGAGTGGTAGTGGCACTGATGTTGCCACGATACGATAACGTTGGAAATCATTGGTACCGACTGCAGTCTGCAGCTGGCTTACGTCGGAAACTCTCTGACTTTGAGAGCTGCACACAAGTCCGTACCAGCTTCGATTAGGCGCATCGCCAGGCCCTAAAGCGCAGATTCGACAATTCAGTATCTCGACGCTCCTCTCTGTACACCACTATCGCTATTTCGCAATATCGGTTGGCCCGACACAGCTCCCGCGCGCAGTTCCACTGCGATGTTGGCTCACTTTACTATCTACCATTGCACTGATACCACCTTCAAGCGGCTCTATACAAAGCCATGCATGATGCATGTCCTCAAGATTTATCAAGTCGATCTATGGCTACAAAAAAACGTCCGAAACAAGATACATCGCCATCAACAGCGCATCCACTCCCAAGAAACCCCCTCCTCCCACTCCTCACTAAACGACCCTCTGCATGACCCCAGGAGGAACCGCGTCCCCCCTCTCAACCTCCCCTCCAAACCCCCACATCTCCACAACCATCTTCCCCTGCCTCTTAGCCAAAACGGCCCCTCCTTCCCTCCTAAACACCACTCCCCAAACGCCCTCTCCTCCCTCTGACATTTCACGGACGTAACGACCTGAGAGCGGACCGTTGGACGATGAGGGAGTGATGGTGCGCGATGAGTTGGATGTGGATGTGGATGTTGATGGGGAGAGAGAGGAGAGGGATAAGGAAGGTTGAGGTCGTGTAGCTGCTATATCCCATAACCTCGCTCTCCCATCATTCCCGCTCGTGACGAGCAAGCGATTATCGCACGTTAATTGTAACGCCGTTATGGAGCTATCGTGCGCTGTGAGTCGGTGCGCGACTTCAAAGTGGGGATGCGAGGAGGAAGAAGACGTGGTAGGTGTGGATGTGGTGGGCGTAGGAGGCGTTATGGTGTAGAGGACGACTCGACCGTCTGCGCCGCCTGAGATTAAGAGGCCCGGAGCGAGCTGGAGTTGGCATACGAGGGCCGTATGTACCGAAAAGCGCATGAGGCATTCCCTGTAAATCAAACATATATATCAGCGAACGTGACGTAGAGATGAAG
Organism: Peniophora sp. CONT; assembly: GCA_001632445.1. Taxonomy (NCBI): domain Eukaryota; kingdom Fungi; phylum Basidiomycota; class Agaricomycetes; order Russulales; family Peniophoraceae; genus Peniophora; species Peniophora sp. CONT. The sequence goes on along the minus strand of KV424687.1, from coordinate 45,781 downwards.
AGACAATAAAAACATACCCAGACTTCGCGTCGCAAACCCTAACAGTCGTATCGACTCCCCCACTCGCCACGAACGTCCCATCGAAAGCCACACAATAAATCGGAGCCTCATGTCCCCTAAACACATGCACACACTCTCCACTATCAACATCCCAAAGCCTAACCGTACAATCATAACTCCCACTAACAGCCTTATTCCCACAAACTTCCAAAGCCCTAACACTAGCAGCATGTCCGTCCAATCTCCTCAACAATCGTCCGTGTTGAATGTCCCAGACTAAGATAGAACCGTCTCGAGCACCGGATATGGCGATGGGTCGGTTGTGTAGGACTCTGAGAGTACGGACTGTTGATGTATGGCCTCGGAGAACGTAGAGACATAATCCGGTATCGGCGTCCCATACTCTTAGATCTTTATCGGATCCTCCGCTCACGACTATAGAGCCAGGTTGACCCCATCCTCTCGCCGTACCCGTCGCATCGGCCCTATCCCTATCCCTCCTCCCATCACCGTTCAAATATCTGGATGGACCATCGAGCGCCAAAGCTCGTCGCATGCTCGGTGGGAGGAGATGATCTAATCGACGAGGATTATCGATAGTCGAGCCAGCCGGTGCACGATTATGTCTGATCTGAAATTCCAATCCAGGTCTAACCTCCTTCACCCTACCCATCCCACCCACACCTGCAATATCAGGCAACTTCTCCCCACTACCAATATGTCTCTTATCCATTCCACCTCCAGGCGCGACGAGTGCTACAGCCCAAACACCATTATCGTGTCCCGTGAGCGTTCGTAAGACGGATCCTGTTCGGGCGCTGAAGACGTGGATGCGGGAGTTGGCGAGGGCTACTACGAGGTGGGATTTGGAGAGGGCTGCGGATGTTATTGTGTTTAGGGAGGGGTCGGCTGTATGTGTTGGTAGACGGTGGGCGCGGAGGAGTGATGGGCGACGAAGCCAGTTGCGCACTACAGGTAATACAATTAATTTCAATGGACATTAAGCGCTGGGAAGCAAGAAGAACGTACTGGACGTATGGTAGTACCTGCACAGCCCCCTCCATGTACTCGGTCCCCAATGATTCTCATCGAACGGACCATCTTCAGGCTCAGGCCACACATACTCCCACCTCAAACACATATATTTCCAAACGCTATCCTCGCCAACGATGGCGTTCCAACGCTTACTAACGCTCGCCGCTCTAGCCAACGTCCTAGGCGCATCTACGAAGCTGAGAACATGGAATGCTAGTTCCGTAGGTAATTCGGCGAGGAAATCGCGTTTGTAGAGTGGTGCGAGGAGGGATTGAAGAGTTGATATTTCTGTTGGGGTGAGGAGGGAGACGAGGGATTGGAGAGCGGCGAGGCGGGAGGTGGGAGGGAGGTGGGAGAATTGGTCGGATATGCTGTTGGGTGTTGGGGTTGATGGGTGAGAACATGGGTCCGAGTCGAGGGTGGCGTCGATTGTGTGGGGGTAGAGGCGGGGGATGGGGCCTGGAGAGGGCGCGGGTGTCGGTGGGCGGACGATGGGGTCGAAGGACGAGGCGGGTGGGCTGAAGGATGCCATCGTCGTCGTCGTTGGAGGGCAAGAGGCGGTGGCCGGGTGACGTGTGTGTGTGGTGGCTCTTCGAGTCAAGTAGAGGTATGGTTTGACTGGGTCGTGTGCGTGGTTCCTTGTAGGGAAAGAAGGGTAGGGTGCTGGTCTGGGACTGGATTGTGATGAGCTGAGGCAGCCACTTCGCCTCGAGTGGCGGACATGCGGCCTGATCGGGCCCACGCGGTCATGTGGCTTGGCCTCTGACCGTCATCTTCCCCGACGCAGTCTGGCTACGTCGCCCGTCCCCGCCGCACGCGCAAAGCGAGTGAGTCGACCTTAAAGTAGCAAACCTTTACCCTTTACAGCAGTCTGTGGGGACCAGGATGTAGGCTATCACCGAAGTAACTTATGTTGCACGATAGGGATATCCAATTTAAAGCAGGTGCCAGCCTCGATTCACTGTGTATTTCTATGAACGGCAGATACAGCAGATGGTATGGGTAACAGTACAAAGGAGCATGATATCCGACGTTCTACGGGAGTCTTAATGGCCTCAGACGTTCAAGCAGAAGGCGGGATCGACGTCAACGGTACCGTCAAGACCGAGCGCGAGCAAGCGCTTCGCCTCGACACCCGAAACTCGGTCTTCAATTCGATAGCGCTATCGAGCCCGAGGTCAAGGAGAAGCTTCACTTCAACATCGATGGATGGCTCGACTTCACCGGCGCCGTCGAAACGCTTCTTTACATCGAGATCGAGTCAAGAGCGGGGTGAAGGGAAACGAGACCGTCAAGGTCAAGTCCAACTAAGCACTTAACGTTGACAGCGCGCTGAGGGGTGAGGTCGACTACTTCATCGAGACTGAGGTCAACCAGGCGCTTCTGAACATCAACGCCGAATAAGTATGAAGAATGATAGCCGGCGAGCGCGGGGCGCTAAAGAGTGACATCAACAAAAGAGCATAAAAGCTGTAAGGCCTTGTTAAACCCATACACGGCATTGCAAGCTACGCAAGCTCCATCTCGTGGGAATGGCCTAATCAAGGGATTCCACAACAACGTTCTCCTCACCTTTGTACGAAAGGTGCCATAACGATTGGGAAGTTCGTCAGGCTGCCGCAAGTTCGCAAGCCTCGACGCGGCTTGGTAAGGTTCACAAGGGCTTTCACAGTACCTACGAACACCCCAGGCTGGTGTGAATGCACAGTACTGCCATATCATATTTTCCAAACCTACGCGCAGCCGGCGGTTCGAACCAGCTCGGTTCTCCTCGATAATTCAATAATAATTTATTTATTCGAATATGTAGCTGTACGCAGTTTGTACGAGACGTCCGTAACTGCTACCACGCGGGCCTACTACGTAAAGTTCCTGAAGCTACTAATAGTCAATGGCAGTAGCTCCCTGCTTACGATTCGAAGGTCGTTGGCCGGCGAAAGCAACGAGCGTCGAGAGTGCCGCGCGCTGAGACTTATCAGCACAGATTAGATCAGAGATAAGATCGCACGACTCACCAAACCGCGGTCTAGTCTCGTTACCAGCCCGCTGCCGCAAGAGTTTGAGAGGGGGAGGTTTCTCTGCGACAGCAGTCTGGGAGAACGGGAGCAATAGCACTATGCTAGTTTTGACAGACAGCTTTGCCCAAATCTGGGGAAAAGAAACGTGGCACTCGCGCGCCGGGCCGCGCACCCGCGACGCGTCCAGAAAACGCGACGCGCTCGAGACGCGTCTTCCTTCCTGCCCTCACATCCTTCTTGCACCGGAAGCCGTACCATGAAATCAATGAAAGTTGCTCATCCTATGAGTATGCTCTTTTCCTTTTGATGACGAGGAGACCGTACGTGCGCCACCCCAAACCATACATTGACCCGGGGCGAACAGATCTTAGCTCGCGGCACTTCTTCAGAATCAACATCTGGACCACGTCCAGCTCGCTGCTGAGCTCGCATGAAACTCTTTTTTTAACCCTTAGGTCGCTGCGAACATCTTGCAGTCAGTCATGCACCCCTGATTTTCGTCATGTACTCGTGAAGTCCGATCCTGGACAGTGCATTGAAGAAGTCCGTTGAGAGATCTGTCTCGTAGTATATTTATACGAAGTCTATAAGTGCATGATATGGGTAGAAAGCAGTGAACTCTCTACCTTCCTACACATCGTGCAGTGCGCAACGCATGGACAGAGCGCGTCGCGGTTTGCGGCCCGAGCGGCCCGAGCGCGTGGCCCCACGTTTCTTTTTTCCCGATATGGGCAAAGCTGTCAGTCAAAACTAGCATAGGGCTATTGCTCCCGTTCCCCCAGGCCGCTATCGCGGGGTGCTCGCCTCCTCACGAGATAGCGGCCTGGTTACGAGGCTAACCGCGGTCGTCTTCCGCCGCCATTCACTCGCGACACCGACGCCTGCAACGTATACCATAGCTTAGTTCTCGGAGCCTACGGAAGATGGAGATGGACTGACGGATGAGACTCACCTTCCTCGAGAGCTCGAAGGACTGGAGGGACAGGTGCAGGCTTCACTGCGGGCTGTGAACACGAAGTTAGCGGGGGGATCGATCGGGTCTGGGCGTACCGGTGAAATTGGTACGTTTACCAGCTCGCATTCTACGTCGCTTTCTTATAGCATGCCTCAAACGAGTTCTTTTGAAATGCATGGTACACGTAGGGCAAACGGGATGTGCGTACGGCATCATGCGAAAATATCACGATCGGCTGTTGCACTCGCAGCCGGCGTCGACGAGGCGTGCTGCGCCTGTGAGCCTTAATCCTGGAGCATCTTGCATGCCCAAACCTCATCAAAGTCCCTCAAGCTTGCGTAGGAACATCTTCCGCTTCGAGATCACTACGAGTAGTATATCATACAACACATACAACACATCGCTAGAGCCTACATTTCAGTCTTGTTCAATCCCTGCAGCACTTGTAGTATTATACTTATGGCACCTCGAGTCTGACTTCGTTTACTCTGAGAACCTGACCTTCATGTACCAAGCCTAAGAGCGGAAATCTGAGGTAACCCTGAGAGCGGGCATCGCGCACGAGATCTGCTTAAGTGTATAGCGAGGGCCCGGGGCAGCGAGCCTTGCACTGGACTTGCGAAGGCTATGTGTGCCTTGCACCGCACATTGGAAGTGCACTGCCATCCTTATCCACACTTGCCATCTTTGTAGACCCCTTGCGAGGATGACAGCAGGCTGCGAATGCCATCACCAGACCTGTGGCACCTGTGGAACTCCCGTAAGTCACTTGCAAGCGCGAAAATAACCTTATATTGGCAGCAAGGTTTTAGCGGCGAAAAGCGCTTCTGTTGATGCCGAAGACCCTAACCCTACTCCAAGCTGGTCAATCGTACTTATCTCTGTAATGACACGAGTGCAGACTTCGCAGTACATGCAAACTGCGCCTGCCAAAGAGACACCGCTTTTCACGCTCGGCACATCCCTATCTTTCTCGACAACATAGTTGAAGCCTGTCAAAATAAGCCACTCGCGCACAAGCACTCCCCCTCAACCGACGCACGCCTCTCGCTCATCGAACGGGGGTAGAACTTAGAAGCACCAAGGCTCTCCGATATGCACTCATAACCAAACGCGAGGCGTTCCATTCGTTTGCACCAAGAACTGAACCAAATGTTGCAAGTACTCCCTCGCGTCTTCAGCCCGTCGTCCCGGCCACTTCTTGACATTGTTTCCATAACGGATGATAAGAGGTGCATTCGGAAGACGAAGGGTGTGAGACCAACACATCGTATTGACGGCGGCGCAAAGCGGTCGAAGCAATCTTGTGCACTCGGTCGCATGTCTGGGTCACGGGAGTGCATACTGCGTATGAGCGGCTCGAGTTCTGGTATTTTTTGCAGGGCGGGGCGGATTCAGAACGGACAGATACGCAGAGCTGAATCCCGGCGATGTGCTTACCACCCGAGTGTTATATAATGTATTGAACATGTTCCCGAGCAACCAGATGTCCGCCTTGAAAGCGTCAAGGTCCTTGCGCGGGATACAGGGCGGATTCTCCGGAAGCCGGAAGGTACCACCGAAGACTTGTGCGGGCCTGCGCGCCTCGTAATTGTCGAAGATGGTGCAATTTCCAAAATCGATGTAGTAGTATCACGCGCTGGAGGGTCGCATAGCTGAACGAGCGAGGGTACGAGATTCGGATACCGTGCTGGAGGGATCCATCAGAATGTTGGGGCTCTTAATATCTCTGAATGGGTTTGATCAGTGTGAGTCAAGCGAGGCATCGATCTCAAGTGAGCGTGTCACTGACCCATGCGCGATGTTATTACTGTGAAAAAAATGCAAGTCCCTATTGTCACATGAGCCATATAATCCGTTAAAAGAAGAAAACGTCGATGGACCTCCAGCAATTGATGCATAAACGGCACAACTTCCGCCACAAGATGCATAGGCGGATCATACCAATCTTCATATACAGGAAACACAGCGAACGAGAGCACGTCCTTTCCTAATTCCTCACACTCATCCGCTGGGAAGAAGCCCATCATACGAATGCAACGGTTGCGCGGATATCAAGCTAGGGGTTCAGATGAGAGCAAGCGCAGAGCTTTCGGTTCGTCGTCCTTAGTGCCGACCACCTTGATAATGACTGGTAGTTCATCCGAAGCACGTCTGGCGTATATTGTGTCGTTTCCGGCGCTGGCGGTCTGATTGTTCTCTGAGCGCTGGTGTAGAAGATGGATAGATGTGTGAAAGCTCACCGGCTTGAAGATCGGATTGGCCACGTCGGGAAAATGACAAGAGTTTGAGGTAGCCGTACCGCCGGATACATGTGCATAGGCTTGCGGAGTAGGCAGCGTCGAAAGTCCACGATGGTATCGTTGAGGCCGGGAGGAGATGGTGGCGTGGTCGTCGTTGTCGTCGTCGTCGTGGTTTCAGTCAACCCAGCTCGCGGCTCAACACGAAATGGAACGTGTGACGTCACCCTGCAATGGACGGAGTTTCCCCAGAGGCTGTTCATGCAGTACGGAGTCCTCTCGGTGATCTGCAATCCGCAGTTGAACAGTAGTCTGGCGTGGTCCGAAATGTAACAGACGGCTCAAGGACTGTCAGAGTGTGAACGTTGGGTGATCACTCGATTTGAATCAGACATTTGACGCCGTCTATTTGCAGTCCTCAAGATGCTAGTAAGCCAGCTAGTAATGAACTGAGTCGAGTCTAGTGTCACTGAAAGAGGCGCGAACAGCTATACACAAAAGCATTGAGAGGTGTGCATCGTTTAACAGAATCATGATGACCACTAGGGATGTGCACTTTGACAGGGCGCTGGCAACGTAACCGAGCAAGTACGCGGCAAGAGAACGGGATCAATCCAGCATTGGAGCAGTGTTCAGTGTACTCAACAAGTCTCTGTGCGCGATGGCTACAATTGCTTTTCATAATGAGGATAAGTACGTGGTCGTCAAGAACAGCGCGACGCGGCGCTTTTGTCCGCCGGAACCCGTGGGAAGGATTCGGCAAACGCCGCGGCCAGCATCTCCGCACAGTTTCCTCCGAGTTGAACGTTGAACGTCGGCAGCGACCATGGGCTCAATTTCATTATGCCACTCACATACGTCTCATTTACTGTCTGCCGCAGGAGTCTGGCTATGCGCTACGCGCTACTTCCGCAGCTTTACCGCCCGCGGGACGTTGTTGCCCAATGTTTGCGCGCCTGTTTACGTTTCCCAGGCTCAATAACACATCAACCCATTGTCCCACCTCGAAATCTACACCACGCATTGTGTCCCGCACACTATTAAGCCGGATGCTGCTTGGCCGAAAATGCTCAGCCTGCCAGCCAGCCTAGCATCGCTTCTCTCCTTCTCATTCGACTCATCCTATTTCTCTCACGTACTTCTCAAGAACTCACTTGGCCATCGCCTCTTGCTGCTAACTCGACCTTGACTCTCCGCGATACCCCGCACCCCATCTTCTGATACCTCAACTTGACACGAACCAGGCACTTCACCGCCCTCCAACAACCCACTTGTACGTCTCTTTTGTATATTCGAGCCCCGAACTCGGTACTTACCGACTCTCTTTATAAACGAAACAGGATGTCTACTCAAATCCAGACCGCGCATTCTCCTGCGTTTGAATTCCTTGCATACCCTCCTCCCTCGCGTTACCCCACCACCTCTGCGCCGCGCCAGCGCTCGGTGACAGTCTCCACCACAATCTCAACCTGGGCCGCACGTGTTACGCCTGGCTCGCCTGCCGCACCCTCTCCTCCGGTCTCTGCCAGCAGCAACGGCAAGCCCGGCCTCAGCCCGCGTTTTCCCTCGACGCACTCGCGCTCGCCAATTGCCGCGTCCATCCGCGCAGTCTCGGCGTCCTACGTGAACGTACACACGCCGAGCCTCAAGGAATTCCAACACACGGACCTTGCCGCTCTGGGCTACGCATTCGCCGTCGTACCCCTCCCGACGCCCACCACTCCTCATTCTGCAGCCGTTATGGGTACCGCACCTACTAAGCCCACTCTCGCGATACCCCCTCCCCCTCCCTCACCCTCTCCTTCAACTTTCTCCACGAAATCCAAATCGAACAAGAAGAAGCGCGGGCTTGCAGGTCTCTTCCGCTCCGGCACCCGTGCCAAGTCTCCTGCTCCCGTCCGACGCCGCGGCTCGCTTGCTGGCTCGCCTACGACGCGCGCACACAAGATCGCGGATGCCAAGCGCCGTCAGTACGCGGCCGTTGCACCTGCTCTAGATGCGGACTTGCGTCTCGTGCAGCTCATGGACGGCGGAGCATTCGACGACGTCGTATCGTCTCACCAGACACGCGCTGCGCACTCTATGTCAAAGCCCCAGAACGGCGGGCGCGGCGAAGAGATTGTCGGCACAGTACACCGCAACGACGACGGTGCAGTTTACCGCGACGCGTACGAGCCTGTCGAGTACGAGCATCTTCTCGAGGGCATGCACGCGCGTACACCGTCGGATGTGAACTGGGTCGCATTCGAGACTCCGCGGTCCAGTATCTCGCATTCCTCCGGCGCTGTATCCGCCGTCCCGGTAGAGTCGGTATTCAGGCCGACTCGCGCACGGGAGAACAGCACGGACTCGATCCCCATGCTTGATCCCGCACCGGCTCCTCGCCGTCGTACCAGCGAGGACTCCAACGCATCGAGTGCGAGCAAGAAATTGCCGCTCCTGGCCATTCCTGCGCGCGCACAGCGTAAAGCGGCTCATCTTCTTGCACCGGGGTACGCCGACGCCTCGACGTTTTTCATGCCTTCTACCCCGCGCACGCCCAAGTCACCTAAGAGCCCTAAATCTCCGAAGATGCCTAGGGCGAGAGGCCGTGACCGTCGCCGGCCTGCGCCGCTCAACATCCCGTTACCAGCGCCGATGGATGTATCGCCTGTTGAGTCTCCCTCGCCGAGGACGATGTTCCTCTCCGACTCGTTCGCACCGTCACCTTCAGCCGCTGGGCCCGTCCGCCGCACTCGTTCCCGTTCGCGGTCGTATTCTCGCGCCCGGGCTGCTCGCCCCGTCCCTCCGCCGTCGCAAGCGATACCGCCCGTCCCTCCCATGCCCCGTGAGGTACTTGACTTTGGCGTGGTGGCGATGGACGAGGATATGCCTGTGCCTGCTGCGGGATCACATCGTGGACTGGCGAAGAAGCCTTCGAGGATGAACTTGGCCATGCGCTCGATGTTCGGCAAGCGCAAGGATTGAACACTCTGGGACATTTGCTACAGTTTTTATCAATGAATTTTTTTCATGCTCGCTGTTCCTGGTGGATGGCACGATCGTACTTACATGAGCTCTTTTCATGATGTTTTCTTCTCCTACCACGCGCACTTCTATCACGCTCCCAATGCTTGCTGATTGCTCTTTATGTCCGATGCTCGGTTATGTCTCTCACAATATGTAGCGCTAGGTTATGGGTTCTTGAATATGCCTCGAGATGTATTATTGTATTTGCTTTGTAATATTTTCTGGTTCTATGACAATCCTGTCTGATCGCTCGCGACTGCAGGTTTGACCATGATCAAGATCACGTTCTACACTGCAAGAGCTGGCTTTGCTTCCCTCTTGAAGTCACGGCCCGTTGCGACTGACACCATTGCCCAAGACGACAGCAGTTCAACGTTCAAGTTTGATTTACAGTTACATCTCATACAGATAGGATTACATGCATAACCTCATACCAAAACTCATTCCACTTTTTCAACGTTAGGAGTTGGCTCAAGTACAGACTCGTCTTCGTCATCGACATCCCGAAGCTCCTCCACCATATCAGCCACTCTGCGCCATCTCTCAGAGTAGTCGACATTCACTGGCGGCACATGATCCCAGAAGTACATCTTCGACCCTCCTGCCCCTCCGAGCGTGCCCGTGTCGAGATTGATACCATCGGGTAACAAGAGCCGAAGATAGGACGCGATCTTGCGTTGCTTGTCCTCCGATTCGGCAATAGGCGAAGCGTTCAGCCACAGCGAACGCACTGTCCACTCGAACTGGTTGGTCGGGCTTGGAATGTCCTCGTCGTCGTTCAACGTAGCATCGATGTATAATCGGACGATCTCTAGAGACGGTCGAATGCCGGCGAGACGGTCCAGAACGGCGAGCGTTAACGTTGCTTTGCCAATGCATACGGGAGCGGGGTTTAGGGAAAGAATAAACAGCTCCGGTAACGCCTGAACAAGCTCGACCAGATCGTCGTCGTTTATGTGAATGGAATGGCGGTGCGCGATGTCCAGAAGAAACAGATGCGCTCCGTGTAGCGACGACAGTGTCGCTGCGCACAGCCGCTCGCTGAGAAGCGGGGTACACCCGGAGGACCATAGAAGTGACAGGGCACGATTGCCATCTTCGGCTCGTTCGCTGTAACAATCTTCGAGCTCTTGTGAATACTCCTCTGGTTCATCATATGAACGATGTGACGCGAGCTGAAGGCGAAGTATATGAAGGCCGGCGAGCTTCGCAAGTTCGGCTATAGCAGAGCGGACTATGCTCTCGGGCTCAGCGTGCACCGCGCGCAATCCAAGCTCTTCGAGCTGAGGCGCGGGGAAGTTGTCGTCGCGCACAAGGTTTATGGCGGCGCTCAAGGGAATGGCAAGCTCCAGGTTGCGTAATGCAGGGAAACAGCCCGGTTCTAAAGACGGATGTGGAAAGTGGGTGATGTTGCGCCTGTTGCGTACGATGGCCCTTGGATCCGTAGGTGCGAAGAACTTCAGGTGCGTCAAGCTACTGCTTGTGGAGGCCTGTGCGAATACTGGGGAGGTGACGAAATTGACTGGAAAGAACAGATATTTCAATTTATCAAGATCCTTGAAGAATTGAGGCCAGCCGGCATCCACAGTCTCGACCTCAACGGCGAAGCTGCGTTCTTCATTTTCAGGAGAAGTGACGAAAGTTATCGTCTCGGTGGACGGCACCAATGTTGGAAGAAAGTGTATCAGGTCTTTCTCGGAGCAACAGTGCGGTGAGATAAGACTGATGTCGTTCAGCATCGTACTCCCAAACCAGGGCCACTTACTGGGAGAGACGTAACTGTCCCACCAACGAAGTGTAGCAAGGCGAGGGAAGAGTAGCTGTTGACGGGAGTGCAACGTCATGTTGAGCTGCGAGAAGAACTCTTCGTTGAATGCTAGCATAATGTCATTGTCTGTCTTGTCGCATTCGTCCTGGGAGCTCAAGGAGTACAATTCGCGTACACGGCGTGTTATGAGAAGAAAGTGCGAGAGGCTCTTCTCCGTCACAGACTCGGCGAATATCTAAGCAGAGCTCCATCTGTCAGATGCGTTTGATTTTTTTTCAAAAAGTGCAGGCTTACATGTCCGTACTGGGGGTCATGCTCGATGGGGGAAAGAATGCTGAATAGCTGGCACGGCGTATGCACCACCCGCCACACATGATCGCGCCCGATCTCCACCCAGTCTCTTGACACCTGCGACGCATGTGCTGCATCGTGACGGGCCAGAAATGAAAAGACGTTGTCCAAAAGTTCGGGGACGGCCAGGACCCGAGCAGTAGCAGATGGACGCATCAGAGCACTAGTGCCGGACTTCATAGTCGGGAGCGAAGAACCTTGAGCACGCAGGGGGCTTCAGCCAAGCTTATATACTATCATCTGAGAATCCGTCTGTGGTTGAAGATCTCCGATATGAACCACAACAACGGCTCCACGCTCGATGCGTGACTCGGAGGCGAACTTGATGGTGCCATTGTTCGTCGGGCCGGATCAGAACCACCAGACTCTATTGCGCGCAACCACGCCCAGCGCACTGGCCCTGACCCCTTCGTCTGCGATGTATAGGATGAAAAGAAGTCGTGTACTTATATGGCATGAGGCAAGATGGCGGTTTGGAACAAGCTGAATTGATGGGACGCGTTGCGCGCCTCCAAGGTTTCACACTTACTGATCATTGGCATTTTATCCGAGTCTTCACTCCTGCCTCTGTTCAACAGATGCCCTGCAGAGAATGGAAATGTAGGGCATAGTGATCCATCACGTCTTGTAGGATGTTACATGCGATTCCAGAGGACCGTTCAGTGCTACTACTAAGTACTGCACACCAAGATTATGACGAATGATACATAACACGTCTGCGACCCTACGACCTGGTACTCGCATCGGTCTCGGCGCCGGCAGCACGAAGTTCCTCCATGGCTTTAGCCACTTTGTGCCATCTGTGTATAGGAAATGAGCACGTGGGAGGAACATGGTCCCAAAGGTGAACCGGGTCCCCTGTCTTTCCTTTCGCCGCAACAGTGTCCAGATCCAACCCCTTCCCCGGTGGCAGAAGTCGCACAAGGTACGCAGCTATCGTGTCCTGTCCTTCCTTTTTGTAGGCAACGGGCGACTCGATCAGCCACAAAGAGCGCAGAGAAGACCCAAACTGGCCCTCGGGATCTGCAAGCACAACATTCTCCCCTTGGTGGGCATCGAGATACAGCCGGAGAACCTTCATTCTCGGCCGCACGCATGCCAGCCGGCCAAGGACGTTAAGCGTAAGGGACGGTGTATAGTCCGTGACGGGCGCGGGCACCAAAGACAGTGATCTGAGTGCCGGAAGAGCTCGTACAAGCTCCACGAGCTCGTCGTCGTCCAACAGCACCGGATGGCAATGCGCGATGTTCAGGTGAGTCAATCGTATAGAGCCGTGGAGAGGCATAAACGTTGCCGCACAAAGCCGCTCACTAGGGCCAGGTGCTAAGCCTTTCTCCCACGAAGTCGGTTGCTCCCATTCGTCTGTTTGCTCCCAATGCTTGTAGATCGGATATTTGAACTCGTGCGGCGGTGCCAATTGGACCTGTAAGCTCAAGACCGTACTTCCTGCGCGCTGAGCAAGCGATGAGAACAAAGCGCGCACAGCGAATTCTTTCTCGGCCTGCACCGCCCGCAGTCCGAACTCCTCAATTCGACTAGCGCAGAAGTTAGGGTCGTGCATGATACCATTGACCACGTCAAGTGGCGCGCCGAGTTCGAGACACCGTAAGGCATGGAAAGAGCCTTCCGCAAGCACGGGCTGCGGGAAGTGAGCCAGGTCGCCTCTTCTGCGTACGAGTTCGGACAGGTCGGTTGGTGCACAAAACCTGATCTGCACTAGATTAGGGCATGTCGAGGCAGCAGAGAAGGTGTCGGAGGTGAGGCCGTAGATAGGTACGTGAAGGTGTGTCAAGCTCTTGAGGTTCCAGAAGAGATTCGACCACTTGTCGTCCAGGTTTAGGGGGGCAAGCGGTCTATTGTTCCTATACGGGCTTTGAAAAGAGATTGATCGGAGAGTGGGTGCGACATGTGCCAGAGAGAAGACCCGGGGCTCTTGATCTGAGGCTATAGATTTATCTTTGTAATGGAAGGTTTGCGGCACGATGAGGTCGATTTCGTGCAGCGGGGTGCCTCCAAACCATGGCCAAGTGCTGATACATGTTTCGGTATCCCACCACCGAAGAGTAGTGAGTCGAGGGAAAAGTTTCATGTTCCGCGCAGCGAGCATATTCCCGAGCTCGATAAAGAACTGGCGGTTGTGGGAGATGAAGTTGTAATTCGGAGCGGAGCACTCTTGCTTTGAGCTTGCCGAGTGAAGCAACCGTACTCGCCGCGAAAGTGCAAGAAACCGAGTCAATTTATCTTCGCCAATACTGACAGGCTTTGGGAAATACTATGAGTAAGTGAGCAACCTGTGGTCACCGCGAAAGAAAAAAAAAAGACGCACACGGAGAGGGTTGTAGCACCTTTCGGGACCACGGTGTACCATGGGACCTAAGACATTGAAGAGCTGACACGGGGTATGAACCTCGCGCCAAATATGAACCTCGCGCCAAACGTACTCACGCCCAATCTCAACCCATCCCCGAGACACTTGAGAAGCATGGGCGGCGTCGTGCCGCTCCAGATACGCAAAGATATTGTCGAGCAGTTCGGCGATGGCAAGAGCACGATGTGTCGAGCTTTGACCGCGCGCCGCGATGACGGTCGTCATGGTGGTAGAGAAAGAGTCGTCGCGACTGACCATGTCGGCAAGAGCGGCTTTTAACAGCCGTGGTCGTGGTTGTGGTTGAACACGGTGTCAGCAACCACACCGACGCGCCGCGTGTGAAGTAACGTCGGCGACGGCCGATCGCGATATAGGCCGCCCGCCTGACTCGAGCCATAAGTACTTAGCTGTGTATTCTCTTATCCATACAGTGCCGTGAGTAGCCTCCATAGCGATGCTCTGTGACTGTGATGTGTGTCGATGGAAGTCCAATACAGATCGGCATGCTTGGCGCCGAGAGCGAGCCTCGAGGTTCACAAGGCATCCCCATCTGTCATAAGCGCCATATGTTGTTATCATAGACACAGACAATACGGGCCGGTTAGCTCAGTTGGTTAGAGCGTCGTGCTAATAACGCGAAGGTCTTGGGTTCGATCCCCACACTGGCCATACAGTGCTAGAGGCAAGTCTTTTGTATCCCGGTAGAAGCAATATGTTTTTGCGTACGGGTATTTACATGTACATCACAGGCCTTTCACCACTGTATAATACGAAGGATCGATCTACCACTGTGCTATATACACTACATACCAATGTCAGGCTTGCACGATCTGAGAAGAGAAGGAGTGCGTGCAAAGGTTGACCCATGAACGTCGCACGGTCGTACCACTGGTATTTGAAGCCAAAGCTGATATCCCATTACTGTGCGGGTCTAGTGTAGTTTCCGCGTCTACATTGTAAGCAACTGGGGTATATGTATCGCATCTCGATCCCAACTCAGATAAAACCCTGGTCTATTTCAACAATGAGATACCCGTCTACCACCACCTGATCTCAGACCACAGCAGCGGTCCAAACACGGTGCATGCTGTCCAGAACTGTCGGATCGCGTTAGTGTCGTCATTCCAGGATAAAAAATGAGAACAGGACGTACGACGAAGAAGGATTTGAGTGCGAGCGCTGGGTACTCGTCTACCCTCGGCACCGCGTACAAGGGCTTCTCGCCCGCGGCAGAAACGAGGCGCGGACGAGTGAACATGATGTAAATCGCGTAGAGCGCGACGGAGAAGAAGTGGTAGAAGAGGAGCCCGAGGTCCGCGCGGACGCTATCGTTTACGCATCAACATTCTGGACCTTAACATAGCAGGACAGGAGAACTTACGCAGAGAGCAGTTCGACGGGCTCATCAACGCATTTGCCACCCTTCTCGAAGTACGCGAAACAACCGTCCCTTAATACGCTAAGGTACTCGTCGTCGGCCCCGAATAACTGATACAGCGCCACGCTGAGCACATTGACAGTAGCGCCCAAGGACTTCCTGGCCCAATGCCATCTATGCAGCACATGGCTAACCGCATCCCAGTCGTTCAGATCCTTCAACTTCAAAAGCTGAGGTGTGAGCAGTTGAACGTCGTGGAACGCGACGGTCATTCCGCCGCCAGTTAGAGGGTGGCGCATGTTCCAGGCGTCGCCGAGGAGGATGACGCCTTCTTTGGTCGATTTACCGCCTTGTTCGGCAGCGGCGAGGAAGGTGTTGGGCATGCGGCGGAGACGATCGGCGTCGAGGGCGGATTGAATGGGTAAGTGCAATGCCGCGGGGAGTTGGGGGAGGATCTCGGTCGTGATGTGTTTCTAGAAGTAGAATAAGGAATGGTTAGTGCCACATGTCCGGAAAAGGAAGGATGTTAACGCCCGCGTCGTACCTTTAAATCCTCGGGCAGAGGCGCTTTGACGTCGACGAGCATACGCGTATCGTGCGTGCCGATCTGGTAGAGCAAGACGGGTCCATGTCCACGTACGAGGCATACCGTGCCATGGTTTGGAATAGGCAGTTGAGCGTCGTTGAGAATCAGACCGACGAAATGGCTGATCAAATTCGTCCGCGGTTTGGCCTTGTACACTTGCGAGCGGAAGTTGGAGAAGCAGCCGTCGGCAACGACGACGAGGTCTGCATAGAACGGTTCGGGTTCCTCATGGCCGGTCTGGCGCGCCTGTGCACCAATAATGCGGCCAGTGAAGGGACATTCGATGAGGGATGTGACGGTCGCTTCGATAGCGTCTACGCCCGGAGCAGCCTTTGCTTTCTCCCTTAAACGCTGGACGAATCGACCGTGGTGGAAGGCGCGACCTTCGTGTGGACTGGTATACGGGATCCGGACCGCCGAGCCCTCCTTGACCACCGCGTACCCGTGCACGGGTATGGCGTCTATCCCCTCCACACAATCCTCCAACCCAAGCGCGCGCAGAGCGTCCCATCCTCCAGGCTGCAACAGCTCCCCCACGATTCTATCCGGCTCCGCAAAGGACCGTTCCAGCAATGCCACGCGCAGAGGTTTAGCGCGAGATGTAGAGGCCGTAGAAGTCGTCAACGCATGTGCGAGTGCGCTGCCTGCTATTCCGGCGCCCACGATGAGCACGTCGTACGAGGTCTGCCAGGTCATGTCCGGGTTTGCCGTGGAGGTCGAGGCGGTTGTAGAGGCGGACATTGCGGACGACGGAGAGATATATGCAGGTCGTAATGGCGGTCGCGGCGCAGCGAGAGCACCGGCGAGACTCTGACCTGGCCGCTAAAGGTGCGCGGCAAGTCGTTCGATGTTCATGTCGGCCGCCCGGCGCGGGCTCAGATCGCGGCGCCACTTGATTTTCAGAACTTGCACCATCTTCCACGCTCCCTGGTCGTGCATACCATGCAAGTCTTCTGTACTTGTGAGGTTACCGCTGTCGTAGGGAGGCTAGAGCTATCTACTTAGCATGATTGTATGTCGCCAAATCAAAAGTAATAGAATCCCGAGCTGTTTGCGGTCCTCAGATTGTATATTTACTACACACGCGGGCGGTATCGGCCTGTTAGCTCAGCTGGTTAGAGCGTCGTGCTAATAACGCGAAGGTCTTGGGTTCGATCCCCACACGGGCCACTCCCCGACTCATTCGCTGGATACTTTTGCTGACTAGACCTTGTTGGTTTTGCATATACAGTACAGTCTTACTTCCACTCGTCAGCATACTTTCGTCGAATGCCATGGGTCTACTTGGAAGACGTTCCCATTGAAAGGATAATCGATGACGTCCACACCGGCAGATGGTCAAGGCAATGAAACCGGCAAAAAAACCGGGCAGAGACCCAGCTTCGGTATTGAGCGTTGAAGAGCTAACAGTAGGTTATGTGAGTTGAATGATTTGTACTTAGGTGGGGAGCGATGCAGAACTGAAGTAGACATGCTTTTATGACAACCTTGCAGACCTACACTGTGGGCCGCGAACAGCGTGGATTTCACACATTTACGAGTGGATTCCGCATTCCACCAGCAAAAAAATTGAACATATACTATTCGCGTGCAAGTGAAATCTGCGAGCATCTTAAGTACATATGCTAGCCTGCATAAATGTCGTGAATTCTACGTAGGAGACAGCCATCGCCACTGTCGATACAGTAGTATGGTTCCACCGTGTGAGAGTGGTGGGTGGCTGGGATCGTGATGGGTAGGCGGAGAGGACAAAGGATTCAGTCAGAACCCAGCCTAACGGGGCTAAGGGAAGGTAGGTAAAGGTACTTTGTTGTAGAGATGGAGAGCGCAAGTGCGGGCGGACAGGTGTGCACGACAGCGCTACACCGCACGCACGGCCACCGGCAGTCATCCGAGCGTGAGCGGCCCAAGTACGCTTGCTACACTGGCAGCGTATCCTTACAGAAATGGGAAAACGAATGTGCGTACGTATAAGCCGTGCGATGTGCATGTTGCGCGCAGGCGCGCCGATTCGGGATCGTAGCCATATGAGGAGCTCTGATTATCTGAACAGGTTATTAGCCACAGTCCCTGGCATAACAGCAGCCACGCACCGTATTCCTCATAGACCCCGGCTTATTAGTCAGTCCGCCGCCAGCTCGTGAAGGAGGACAGCAGACGACAAACTCAAAGTCGGGCGCAGCGCGACCGTCGACGCGACACGCGTGCGGTGGGGCGCGTGACGTCATCTCTCCATATGAACCGCGCGCGCCTTTGCGACGCGACTTGTCTCCGACCGCCACCACCGCGCCTGCCTCCGTCTCTGCCTCTCTTCCTCGCCGCTCTGGTAGCCCAGCTGCACATGCCTTGCTGCGGTAGATGTCGTTCCAGTGCGTACCTGCGCTGGTCTTGCCATCGCTCATGCACTGACGAGCTTGCAGCGACCATGCCTATGTCGTCCGGTGCGTTCACTGTAATGTTTTATAGCGCACAACAACTAATGCTCGTTATAGACGGCGAGGTTTTTCTGGTATCGAAGGTTGACGGTTGACCTGTCGGGTATGGAGGCAGGTGCGAGTCGGGATGGTCGCAACCTCAATTGGGGCAGGCGGCGAGGCGAACAGTATGTTTGCGGCTCGTACATGTATACGTAGTTCGGCCTCCTCTATCTGTAGTTCTATTGTATATACGTACGCTACGTATGGTAGTGATGCAATACATGATATTTTGCTATTTCAAGAGACATGGTGTGAGCATGTATTCAATCAATAAAGGAGCTGCAATCCACTATAAAAGCCTGTATATCGGTGCAAGTGAATTTGACACGGAGCAGTGAGAATCCACTACAGCCCATCCACTTGCATTCTGTGCGAAATCCACGAAGAATGTCGCGGAACCCGCTTCAAAACCTGGTGGGTTCCACTTTTCTTGCACGCGACCTCAATATGCGAAATCCACGCTCTTCGCGGCCCACAGTGGGCCTTGCTTTCAACGGGGCTCGCATACACGCTGTAACGGGCGAGGGGGAAAACGCAAGGGTACCCCACCACCAAAAGCTCGACCTTACAATGCAGTACAGTCTGGTCGCTATGCGCGAAAGAGGCATACTTGAACCCAATCCGATTTCATCTCGAAGGCAACACGATCATGCGCGTTAAGTGGCATATGTATCGGGTCACTCGGTGTGAAGGCAAGCGCGCTGTGGCGTCCGAGTCGGGCCTCGAACCGGTACGAATGTTGACAGGTAGACTGTGAGGGAGATATAGGCGCACAACCGATGTCGTGTCTCCTCAGCGCTGATGGTGGTGAGACAAGAACTGCCCGACGACGCGTCGAGAAGATGCCGCGCAACTCGGACCTTGTCCTGAACGCCCACGTACCGCTGCCAACCGCCGTACTGCGGACTCTATATGTATACTTGAGCTCCACAGAGAGCTTTACATATCTCTTTGAGATGTGGCGCCTACCATCTCTGCGGCGCAACGATTCGATACCTCTGCATTAAATACTAAACAGCATAAACTGGCTCAGACCTCGCTGGACTGCATTATTTTTCGCAGTTCCCGTCAGCCTGGGCGCTTGAGTCATGAGCTTCGAAGGGAAAAGGCTATGGTTGCTGCGCTTCTTTACATTCAATCCTGTATCAAGCGGGCGCATGTCCTGGCCGACGTGCACTCTCACTGCCGCGACATGGGAACCCGCACAGCGCGTTCTCTCCCAGCATCAACCACATGCCTCACGAGAGTGACCCTTATAACGCGGGGCCCCTACAAATGCATCCTGATTCCTTCTCTGCACAGTTCACAATGCCCGAGATCGGAGCTGTGCTGTGTAACCTCGTCGAGGGCTGGGTGGTCGGCCCGCTGTTCGGCAAGTCGCAGCTCGCTTGTAGTAGGCGAGGTTGTCGCGTTCTCTTACGCAGGCCTTCTTTTCAGGTATCAAGTGCGTGATCCATATTCATCCTCTCGAATGTCGACTGAACTCCGTCCCAGTGTCGTTCTTTTCGTACTCGTCGCAAAGGCGCTTCTCATGCGTCTAGAGAGCGTGAGCGCAAGGTGAGAATCAATTCATTCATTCACTACATGACACTTATGTACTGCTCTAGATGGCTTCTTGGAGTGAGCACCGTCCAACTGGTCATATCTACCGGCCATGTAGGGGCATTGCTCGCAAGAACCATTCGTGCATTCGTCTTCATGGATGGTGCGGCGAGGGAGGCCTATCTGTCTGACGAGCGCACCCCTTTACATACGACCGAGCAGGCGCTGTACACTTTCAACGTGCGCATCGCTTCTGAGATCTTTGCGCTCTAGCGCTGAGGGTTGATCTTGTCATGACAGGACATTATTGCGGGTGGAATCTTGACCTGGAGATGCTTCGTGGTGTTAAACTATGATTGGCGGCCGTGCGTTCTCCTGGTATGCTGTCATTTGTTGCGTTCAGATAATAGATGAACTCATATCGGGATAGGTCGCGTCGTGTATTGGTACAGCAAGTCAGTCACCATCTCGGATGCGTTCGTTGTATCTTCTAATAGCATCTCTAGTATCGGGGATCGGCAGTATTGTGAGGCTTACAACACTCCCCTCGGATCAAGCCATGTTCTTCGAGAGCTCTCTCAAGGCGTGGCTGACCGCATTCTGGGTCCAGTCGGTTATCACTCAAGCTACCGCAACTGGGCTCGTAGGTGCGTCACATCGATACCCATATACGGTTCATCCCACACTGATCGCCATTATCCCTACGCAGCATGGAAGATCTGGTCCACCATTTCATGGCGTGCACAAGCAATCGGCAGCCGAGAATGGCACATCCTACTCGTTTTCGTTGAGTCCGGAGCCTTGTACAGCATCGGGACCATCCTCGTACTTGCGTTCTACCTCCAGGGGTCGAACATTGGAACAATCGTCGCAGGAATGCTTGGGCAGTTGAGCGTACGCATCTTCATTTAGTGGTATATAGTTACCTCGGTTGTTGACATCGCACGCTGCAGGCCACAGCTCCTTATCTGATCATCGTGCGCAGCGAAGCGCGCCGTGCGGCATCCATCGCCAGTGCCGCGAAGGCGGCAGCTGAGTACGCGCTGAAGGATCTTCCTGTCCGTCGCATTCATGTTTTGCCTCGTTACCGCGAGTCTAGTTTGCTCACTTCACACGCAGATGTCTCCGCGTCAAGCACATTTCTGGAAGAGGTCGACGGGCTCGTTGGTTGGCTCTGCTTCCGAGACGGATGCTGTGGAAGGCAAGCGCCGGGAACAAGAGCGGCCATCTCTCAATTAGTTGTCCGAAGATGTAAACGCAATATGAAATTGAGGCCATGGCAGATCCAGTATTACCGAGCGACGGTCAGGTACCGGTACTGTAGAGGGTGCTGAGATCCCAATTGCCAGTGTAGGTCCGTCGAAGTCTGGGGTAACGAATACGGTTCAAGTAAGGTTCGCGAGCGGGGGCCGTGAAGTTAGCAACGCCGCGGGCTCTTGTAGTATAACATTGCATACCAGTAGTTTCATAGTTCAGGCCTCAGGAGGGCGCTTTAGTGGGAGACAAGCTTGAGACGATAACAGCCAGATCATTTCAAAAGCATCGTGTAGACTGTAAGTGTGATAGGTGGAAGGAAGCGTAGTACCGACTTGGGGCTCTCATTAACAGCTGCGTATACACACGGGCGTCGTTTGCTTCACGACAACCGCCAACCTAGAGCGTAGACAAGACGGCGATACCTCAGCGCTGGAGCTAATGGTGGAAAGAGGCAAATACTACTCCGGACGGCGCGTGGGGAGATCGAAGACCCGGAGGCCGCCGCGCGTCGTGCCGCAATTCAACGGCCTCTGCTTCTCCTGAACGTTCACGTTCAGGTGTACCCTCGTTGCACAGCACGCTCGATGTGGCTCTCTGACTTCTACATTAAACCTGTATCTGTCCCGATATGATGCCTTCAATCTCCACGCCGCGGTGTTGCGGTCTGCTGACCCTCAGGTATAGCACTGGTGCATGTACACTGCACGCGAGCCGTCCGAGGTCAAGCCCACAGGAGGGCACAGTCTCTCGCGGTCTGGTTGTCGTAATGGGCTTGGAAGACGCCTCTTCTCATTGAGTCCGTCCTTGTACGGACCAGAATACGTCGATCAGCCCCAAAAGAACTTGACTCACTGCCATTTGACGTGCAACCTTGCTGCTACGACATATGAACCCGCACAGCGCGTTGACTCTCGGCGTCAACCGGACGCCTCACGCGTATATCATTATAAGCAAGGCGCCTCTGCAGGAGAATCCCAACTCTCTTCTGTTATCCCTCTCGAACCATTCGCTATGCCTGGTATCGGAGTAGTGGAGTGCAATCTCATTGAGAGCTGGGCAGCCGGTCCACTATTTGGCAAGTACTACGGCTCCCTGACGGTTTCCAATGTGTCCTAATGAACATAACTTACGCAGGGATAAAGTATGCACTCCTTCGTCGCCGCCATAGTATGCATGCTGACGACTCGTAGCATAGTACTCTTCATCATCGTTGCCAACGCGCTCCTCAACGTGCGTCGAGAAAGCGCCAGTGCAAAGTGATCACAGTCTCTGTTACTGTAGTGCGCCGCCCGACACTCACGTGTCACTTCAGGTGGCTGCTAGTAGTGAGCGCACTTCAGCTGGTTGTATCGGCCGGCCACGTAGGGGCATTGCTTGCGCGGACCATTATCGCGTTCGTATTCATGGATGATGCGACACGTGAGGCATATCTCGCAGACGAGCGTACGCCATTGCATACGGCTGAGCAAGGCTTGTACACTGTCAACGTGAGCCACCCTTATACCCTTCCTCGTCATCTCTCCATCTGAGGCTCTCCGTTAGGACATCATCGCAGGCGGTATCTTGACGTGGCGGTGTTATGTAGTGTGGAACTACAACTGGCGACCGTGCGTCATTCTGGTTCGTTATCTCTGGTTCTATTCGATGACAACCCGAACTAATGCAGTCTCAGGTTGTTTCATGCGTCGGCACGGCGGGTGAATGATTGCATCGTCATATACGCGTGTCCTATGGCTCCTAACAGCACGTCTAGTTTGTGGTATTGGCAGCATCGTGAAGCTCACGGCGCTCCCCGCCAACCAAGCCGTGTTCTTTGAGAGTGCTATCAAGGCATGGCTTACGGCATTCTGGGTTCAGTCAGCGGCTACTCAGACCATCGCGACTGGGCTTATTGGTGCGCGTCGCTTGATACGTGGCTTACTCTCAACGCAGTAAATACTGACCTACGTCCTCGTGTAGCATGGAAGATCTGGTCCACGATCTCGTGGCGTGCGAAGCGATTCGGCAGCCGCGAATGGCACGCCCTGCTCGTGTTTATCGAGTCAGGTGCGCTGTACAGCGGCGGGACTATCCTCGTACTTGTATTTTACCTTCTAGGCTCAAATATCGGAACGATCGTCGCAGGAATGCTTGGACAACTGAGTGTGCGCATTTCCCATGTACTCAACTAAGCACGGATTGTTAACAAAAGCCGTAGGCCACGGCTCCCTATCTCATCATTGTGCGCAGCGAAGCGCGGCGTGCAGCTTCTGTGGCCAGCGTCGCCAAAGCAGCCGCTGATCATGCGCTGAGGGCCCTTCCGGTCTGTTGCTTTCATATCTTGCATCGTTACTGCGAGTTTATTTGCTCACTCCAACCCTAGATGTATACGTGTCAACCACAGAACTGGAAGAGGTCGACCGGCTCGCGAGTCGGCTCTTCGGAGGCCGGGGCTGTGGAAATGAAGCAAGAACAAGAGCGGATCTCTGCAAACTGGTTGAAGGAAGAGGACTCTGTATTCGATGATTAAAGGTTTTGCGGATACGATTCTAGACGGGATGTACGTTACATTCAGCATTGCTTTCTTGATTCCGATGAAGAGTACGGACTGGGCCGCAGCACCCTGAGCCTCGGCGCTAGTGTTGGCGAGAGAGAAAAGCCATACTCGGCGCGTCGTGCAGCTCCTGTGGGAACAACCCGGTGGGACGATACGTGCTGAACTTCGCCCTATCCGTCTTATCCGAAACATACCGTCCTTCGCTTCTTTTCGACTTTTATTCTCTCATGAAATCGTATGGGCTTCCTTGGCAGGACAGCAACGTTTTCACGCCCGCAATCTCCGGCGACTATCCATTAACGTTGCTCCTGCGGACCAAGCTGTGGCGCTGCCAGCAGCCTCGGTCTCCAGCTTGGAATCATGTCGACTTGCCGAATCCTTATCTAGAGGTAGAAACAGGAAGTAAGCCTGCTTTATACAGTGTCCTTGTATGCGTATCAAAATGTATCATGATGGTTTCATAACCGGACCCACTTCTACATGTGAATCTGCATAACACTAAACCTCCCAGGGTCTGCTACGTTCCCTCACGAGTAAAGTCAAACCCTCATAGAAGGATCCCGTCGTGCAGAGTTGATCTACCTCTCTTTCCCCCGCGGCACTCGCTTCGATGCGCGATCTCGGAGTTGTGGAGTGTAAACTCATCGAGGGCTGGGTGGTCGGTCCGCTATATGGTACTTGCAGTCTTTCCAAATGTTTCGTTGCGCCCAACTCAACGCATACCTTTCACATAGGTATCAAGTACGCGGCCTTTATACAGTCTCAGCGCATACCGACCGAGGAAAGCTGTCTAGCGTAGTGCTCTTTGTCATCGTTGTCAACGCGCTTCTCCTGCGTCGCCAGAGTACTAGTGCAAGGTGAGTACTCACTTCCGAGCTTGCACTCGCATGGTGCTCATCTACCGCGTGAGATGGCTGCTCGTTGTCAGCGCGCTACAACTGGCTATCTCAACTGGTCATGTTGGTACACTACTCACGAGGACCATCCGTGCATTCGTCTTCACAGACAGTACAGCGCTGAAGGCATACCTGGCAGACGAACGCGCGCCATTGCACACAGCAGAACAGGCGCTGTACACCATCAACGTGCGAGCCCCTCTGTTTATTGAAGTACTTTGTCTCACAAGATCTCGGCATGACAGGATATCATCGCGGGTGGCATTCTGACATGGAGATGTTTCGTGGTATGGCACCATGACTGGCGGCCATGCGTATTTTTGGTGCGTAATTGTTGTCGCTGTTCGAGTGAAATGGGATCATCTCACCATGTCACAGGTTGCTTCAAGTATTGGTACCGCAGGTCTACAATTGTTTCTCTGTATGGCATGCCACATTCTGACGGGGTACATCACAGTATCGGGGATCGGCAGTATTGTCAGGCTCACAACGGTGATTCCCACTAATCAGATGGACTTCTTCGACAGCTCCCTCAAAGCGTGGCTAACCGCGTTCTGGGTTCTGTCAGTCATCACCCAAGCTAGTGCGACCGCACTCGTAGGTATGCGTCACAGTAGCCTGCTCGTACTGTATAATATAAACCTGATTACTGTTACTGGATAGCATGGAAGATATGGTCCACCATCTCGTGGCGCGCTCGCGCAGTGGGAAGCCGCGAATGGCACATCCTCCTCATGTTCGTTGAGTCCGGCGCTCTGTACAGCATCGGAACGATCCTTGTTCTCGCATTTTATCTCCAGGGCTCCAACATCGGCACGATCATTGCAGGCATGCTTGGACAGCTGAGTGTACGTCTTTCGCAGTACCGTATCCACTACGTCAGACTCTTCATATGTGCTAACTCTAGCCACCATAGGCCACTGCTCCGTACCTCATTATCGTACGTAGCGAAGCGCGGCGCGCGGCTTCTCCCGCCAATACTACCAAAATGCCAGCGGAGTACCCCCTGAGGGATATTCCTGTAAGTTTCCTCATCTCCGATCGAATATATTCAAGGTGCTTTGCTGAACTAAGAGATAGACATATACACGCCGAACACACTACGTCAGTAGGTCAGCCGGCTCCTTGGCCGGAACGATGTACAGCTATCCGGAAGTCCGAGTCGAGGTGAAGCGAGAACTAGAAAGGAGGTCTGAAAGTGGTACAATGAGAGAGGACACCACCGTCACGGTGTAGCTGGCTTGAACGCAGAAGTAGTGATTCCTGTATGATCATCCCGGCATATATGTAGCAGCCTGTAGCAGCTCGTAGCCAGCCGTCACCAATCTCAGCATATTGCGGCCGGCTTCCGCCGTTCGAGCCCGGGTATTCGAGCAGGCAGTATCGTAACAAACTTTACAACGCGAGCCGTACCGTCTTTTCTGAAACACGATGCTTGCGTCAAGATTGACATATGAATGGGCCAGTCGTTGAAGAATATGGCGATTTGAACGAGGATCAGCGCACTTACAGCAGCGGTCTCGGAAAAGGCTACGGCATGAGCCCCCGATCATGGTTAGGTGTCCTCATACACACCGAAGTTCATGGGAGATAGTAGACCATCTGATAACTGAGCGCCCACTTGGCACCCACAATGCAGGTGGACATGCATTGAGCGGGAGCAAGAGGATACCGATGCAGGGGCTGCCTCCTCTATGTCAGGCGAAGGCCCCAGATGTATGCGGGTGAAGGGTGTAAGTAAAGTCTACCCTGGTCACAGGAGCATCGAAGCCCTACATCACTTGTGCATCGATGACTCAGCTTGTCCACGCACGTTTGTAGTCGAGTCTAAGAACGCATCGGTCTATAGCAGCAAGAAGGCACGAACCGGGCCCAGGTTTACATTGTTCAAGATGGAAGCACATCAGCTGTAGGACATCGGAGGGTTTCAGAAGTACATCCTAGCCCTACAGGCCTCATGGCTCAAGCGTGTAGTACATGGAGGGAGAAGACGCTGACGAATGGCCGCCGGATGTCGTTGCCCGAGTTGGCACGGGGCTAACGCTGCGTGCAGAACTGGTAGCCCACCAACTGCCTATTCATCGGCAGGAGTGACGCGATAGAGTGTGAACTTCATCGTATAGCTATCCCAAAGAGCTCATTTGGAGTAGCGGTGATGCATGAGGGTGATGGGCGTTATGATTAATAACGGCCCGGGAGAGCGATCACACGCGGCCGGATGGACGAGGTTTGTTTGCTTCGTTCCTTACACCACGACGGCGACCAGCGGTTCCCATCGGAGGAATAAAGTCACTCAGACAGAATGCTTGAAACAACAGATTGTATGGCTCTGCCCGTTGGGTCGCTTCAAGTTGTCTTCTTTGCTCGCGTCAGCGTCGTCCCTGCCAACAACACACTGCGCAACCGCTTGTCATTGACACTACGTCAGGATATGAGACCAGGTGGACTTCACGTCGCCCTATATGCAAGTGGAATGATTTTTACTACGGGTGGGCTTAGGACAGATTCGTGCGACGAGTATCGCACTTGTCAAGGTGCGTGTGCTCACAATGCATGCCAATCATGTCGTATGTGCTCATCAACAATAAACCTAGTTACAGTGAACACCCTCGTATTACATCAAACTTTCATGACAAAAAGTGATTAGCAGATACGACTGCAGGTACGTTCCGCAATCATATCGCCCCTCCATATCAATCTCATTCGCACCCTTGGCCCGACAGCGGTCCGGACCCGACCTGACTTCATCTGGCTTTTCCGACTTGTTTACGCGGGGCGCTTATGAAGCAAACCAAGTTCACACCTCGCGATCGCGCACAGACACTTAGTTCTTTTCTCTCGCCGCTGTCCCGCCAAGAAGAGAGTGCGGCTGCTTCGTTTGTCCAAACATCCCATGAAGCATTTAGTCCGTTTTGAGGTTCGTCTTGCGGGCCTGGGCGTAGCAAACTCTTCCTATTTCACGCCTTCAATGGATTGCAACACTGTGGCCTGTCTGAAAGTCAGCGTCCTTGCTCCTCTTGCTCCTCTTTCGCAATAGTTTTATCCCGTGACCCCGAGAGGCAGCGCGAACTTGAAGGCGATGTTCGCATGCTCTTGCCTTGTTTGGCAGGCTTATTCTGGCGTCCATACATGACGACAAACATGACGATGGACAAATGCTTCAGGCGAAACGTATCTAACCCAATCGCTTGCGCGCGACAGCTCGAGGCCCTCGATAAGAGGCGCAGATGAACATCTTACGCCTACATAGCTGACCTTGCAGCCATCTTTGCGGTCATGTGAAGAAGGCGTTCCGCGGCAAAACTTGTACCGCACTTGCGCCGGACAAAGGCAGAACGTTCACCATTTCCAGTCACGGCGAGAGCTTTGGAGTGCAGGGCTCGTAGATGAAAGCTTGAGTGTGGTTCTCCATGACATGGTCATGTTTAGCAACTGATAACGCGCGCCTACAGAACACTCGTGAGCTTGCGCCCTTGGTCGTATCTGAAGAAGTCTCGAGTGCGTAATACATTCAGACAGATGAGTACTCGCTCAATTCTGCTCAATAGGGTCGAACTGCCTATGAGGAACGATTGAAGGTTCAGTTGGAGCCTCTAGTTGGATTTCTTCTGTGCGAGGCACCGGACCATCTGCGCGAAGGTCCATACCGTATGCGCTTACGTTCGCTAGGAGAGCAAGTCTGTTGTGACTGGAGTTGTGACGAGCTCACCTCAAGTGCACGCACGGTCATCCTATATATATGCCAAACCATGATTTTGCTGCCAACTCACCCACTCCGCGTCTCACGCAACTGCAATGTCTCATATCTCTGACGGCAACAAACTGTAAGCTACAGTCTTGATTTTGCTCTGCGATCTTTGGCTCAAGTTTGTGACGCAGCGACGTTCTCTTCATTCTGGACACAACGGGGGGCATGGAGGGTCGCATCGACGAGATGTACGCCAATCTCATGAATATACTCTACGGTATCGCGGCATCGGGACTTGCTCTGTCTGATATTCGCGTCGGTCTTGTCGATTTTCGCGACCACGACTACAAGCCCCCCTCGAAGGACTATGGCTTCGCCAAGGGATCGGACGTGAGTGCTATCAAGGCCAGGATGCAAAGCCTGCAAGTAGTTCAAGGCGGCGATGGCCCGGAGGCCCAGTGTGAGGCTCTGAACACCGCGTCTAACACAGGGTGGATGCCTACTGCTCTAAAAATTGCCATCATGATAACTGACTCGCCTCCGCATGGCATCGGCGAGGACGGCGATACGCTTCCCAACGGATGTCCTTCGCGTATGGCATTTTATCTCCACTGCAATCACATCTTGAACTTCTCACAGAGAATGATTGCGTACGCAGTGCGCACCGCATGGCGAGCCGCGACATTACGCTTGTGAGCCCTCATGTCTTTCTCCTGCTCAACCTGAAATCTTACTATCGCGTAGCACGTCATAGCATGCGAGCCTACGTTGAGCCAGAACTATACGGCAAGTTTTTACTGTTATATGAAGCTGCCACCAATGTAACACTCCTCGTAGACTGCGCACGATTTTTACCAAGGCATTACTCAGATCACCGGGTCTGCTCGCCACCTCATCTCTGACAATACTGTGTACTGACTGTACCTCTTGTCAGCGGGAAGATGGTTCCGCTGATGAACTCTGGAGAGCTGCGCCCCATCATCATCGGTCTGGTCACCGAGTCGGTCGACATCCATAGACTCGCCATTCAGTATAAAGCTCAGATCGCCGCGATCCAACTTTCAAAGGCAGACCCTGAGGCCATCAGCCAGATTCTGTTTGATGATTGGCAGGCCGTTGGTATACAGGCGCATTCCTTCACCTTCGAAAACATCTATGAGGCCGACGACAGTGCAGCTCACAATGCGAAGGTCTGGGTTGACGCCAAGCAGATTGACGTCGTGACAAAGCAGAAGCTCAACCAGGTTCGTCAGCGTTCTGTCGGCGCGGACCCAGCTGACCCCGATCAACACTGCAGGCTTCTGTCGACTTCCGTATCAAGTGGAACTTTCGCACAGGCGACGGGCCGAAGCCGACTGAAATTTCTCTCACGTGGAAGCAAGTTTCCCGGGCGCAGGTTCGTCTATCTTATGCTGCTGTCGTAAGCTACGTGTCTGATTTCGAGTAGGTGGATGCAATTGTCGCGGCGGCATTGAGGAAGAAGTAAATGCCGACAATGTGCATTGTCAATAGTGTATGGGACATACATCGAGAAATACGTCATCTCGATCGCGTTAGGAGTTGTTTGTTTTATCTCGGTCGTCTCGGTCGAATTCAGTGTGCAATGCCAAAAGTGTGTTTCTGTATATGGTATCGATTTCAACGGCCGCGATGCAACCTGTTTGATATACCCGATACCGATCCCTTACGTTGATCTCCAAGCGGTATAATCCACGATTTAGACGCGGTGTAATTGGGCATGTGTTACAGAACAGGGTTGTACCCGATTAGCCTGCGTCCAAGAACCTGGTCGAGCATCGTATAACGCACGGAAATGACGCAAACCCTCAGGCGCACGTAAGGGCTCGTTCGGTTTCCTGCTTTGACCTCGGAAATGAGAGCTAGGAAGGAATCAGACAGTATGCCTGAGAACGGCTTCGAGGTTGTGAAGCGTGTGCCCTTAGCAAGCACGTTCACCACCCCATGGTCAGAGCTCTAGAGACTAGAGTGCATGCATGAAACCTTGTATTGACGAGTTGCGCGCACGGATCTCATGAACATGCTAGGTATACGGCATTGCAGCATCGAGTTTGTGCTGCCTGACATCCGTGTCGGTCTCATCATCTTTCGCAACCACGATGGCGACAGGGCCACTCCTGATCAGGTCGACCTTACCTCGGACTTTAGCATCATTGGAATGAAGTTGAGTCTTTTTTATTAAGTTATGGAAGATTTTCAAAGGTTCATGTGACAAGACAAGCCATGCACATCCGCCTCGATATCTAGTGGCGTACAGTCCGTCTGTCGACGACCTCCCGCACATATCGTGAAACCCTCAGCGTCCCCTCGGCATCCTTATCGCCGTTTAAGATCCTCCTAGCTTCGGAGTACCACACGCCCGTAATAACGAGCTTCTGCAACAGATGACCAGAATCCTTCCTTATCTTCAACGTAGCAGCGATGATGTCGTACTCGCCCTTGATCTCAAAATACTCCCATGTTCCCACAAGGTCCAGCGAGAGCTCGACCAGACAGGGGAATGCAATGCGCCCGTCGTAGTCTTTCAGGCTTAAGATGGGCAGGGAGTAGAGGTTGTTGCATCGCAGATCCACAACAGATACTAAGGTGGCGGCTTTGGTGCTGATAGCTTCTATAAAGTGCTCGTCTGGTTGGGCATAGATAGGCCCGGGCAATGGTAGCGAGCCAATGATAACATGTCGAATAGAACCTGGCTGATCCAGAGACAGTACGGCGCCAAAAACTGCCGCTTCATGGGTAGCATCAAGGCCCTCGCGGTCACGAAATTTCATAAGCATGTTAACGGAATGATTAGGCGAATGGGTATGATCGAGAGGACTTGACGAGCTGTACTCGACGTGCCAGCCACCTTCTTTTAAACCCACGGTAAACGTGTCAATGCATGGCGCATGTGTGATCTTCGCGAAGCGTTTAACACAGGATAGCCAAGCATCCAGCTCGATTTCATCATTCAACAAGAATTGGGTTTCAACCGCAATGTGCTGGAGAACGGGCAACTCGACGAGTCGAAGGAAGGCAAGTAAATCTTGAGGAGGATCCCATTGGTTCGTTAATTCGATACGACGTGCATGTGGGAGCTGAATTTGGGGCGACACAACAGCATCCCACTGTCGCCTTAGCGGCGCAGAGTGAGGACTCTCATATGCGAAGGTTTCCAAGAGTTGATGGTAAGCTAGGATGTCCAATATGTCCTTGGCACCCAGATCTTCACAAAATGTATCAATGCGAAGATGGCGAAGAGTTGGATATTTGAATTCGATCGATCGCACGGATGGAAGGTTGAAGTGGGCGCTTCGCAGGAGAGGTGCATCGAGAGTAAGGATGTTGTTGAAGGCTTGGCTACGTTTCCAGCTGTCACATACATAGGTGAAGATCGACAAGGAGAGGCATCTCGGTGTCATTCATGGCCTGGTACCAGCTCGTGGCAAGCATAACATCGTCAAGAAAAGCGTCGTATGACAGGCGTCGAGCGCGACGGATGTTGCCGATGGCTATTGTGCAGAGCGCCAGAACAAACTTTTTGTTCACTTTTCTCTCGCGTGCATATTTTCGGTGCTCGATCATAGTGTCTAGAACCAGCGGGGCCTCTCGCGCGCGCGACAGAACGACATCACGAGCAGCCGGTATCGCACACGGTATTCCGGCCCACAAGATAGGCATATCATGGATCATAATATAGCGCCAAGCTTTGCAAACGTGCGATAGAGGTATCCAGCCTAGATGTATCTTGACGCTGTTCGTACTACGGTTACGAAGCATTCGAGCCTGAGGGGGGTCGAGGGCCGCCGCGATCATGAAGATCTCATACAGAATGTCGCCCTCCAGGTCTGAGATGTCCCTTGGAAACATGGTTGTCCGGATGAAGTCTATCGTGGATGAGACGAGAGTCCAAAGATATGAGGGCGGCGCAGCCAGATGGTGGTCGGAAGAAAAGCGCCAGATCGTGCGTTCGGGCCGGGTCATCCGAAGATGGCTCGCGCGTCTGCCTCTTCCCCTTGTCTTGCACCCTCTACTTGGCGACATGCTCGCGCGGCTTTCAGTTATTTCGAAGTTCTACGACTTAACTCGCGATTCACTGGCGTGACTGGGCGAAGAGACGCATAGCGAAAGCCATCCTAGTAGATGGAAGATGTGGGCGGCGCTGCGCGGCGCGCGCATATGATGTCCAACGTCCTGAAACAGTCGCTGGGCGTGAAGACGTGATTTTTATGTGGCACAGATCAACAGCCGAACTAGGCTGAATGCGTGTGCTATAACTGAA
Source organism: Peniophora sp. CONT (assembly GCA_001632445.1). Taxonomy (NCBI): domain Eukaryota; kingdom Fungi; phylum Basidiomycota; class Agaricomycetes; order Russulales; family Peniophoraceae; genus Peniophora; species Peniophora sp. CONT. The sequence goes on along the minus strand of KV424687.1, from coordinate 13,398 downwards.
TAGTAGGCTTGCGGAAATCAACGAGGGAGCGGACAATTACGGTGGCGGCAAGTAAACACACGTAACGACGACGGAATATGTAGTCATGGAATCATGACTGGCTCTGGGGCCTGTCAAGGTGGTCAGAAGAATATTTGGAGGCGATTAGGATATATCGGAGGCTAAGAGGCAGATCAGGTACGTCTACTACCCTACCAGACTGGTTGAACGTCTAACATCTTGTCTAGAACAAGCTTCTTTGCGCCACACATGACTTTGCAATCCTACCCGATTTTTTCCTCTACCGATAGCCCGCAACCACCTGCACTTGAATACCATGCTCCAAACAGTACGAGTACGTTCAAGGGCCCAACCTCTAAGGGCTCAAAGAACGATTCGGATACTTGAAGGAAATACCAGACTTAGAACCAGGGTGCCACAATGGCTCAGGACCAACCTCACCAGCCCCGTCACGGTCCCACGTCAAGACCCTCCCCTCGGCCCACGGGTTTCTGATCACTAGACACTACTGTCGGCGTAGCCATCTAGTTTTTACCTTTGTACGACACTGCAAAGTCATGCCCAATGAACAAGTACATCATTGGTTCTTTGTCCCGATGATAATAATATATAACTCGGCGAGAATCAGCCTTGCCACTCGAAGCAGTTGAAACCATCAATAACACGTCTACTCCTCTTCCTCCCAAACCACAGAATTTACGCATCTGCCTCGACTGGTACGTTTTGGTACTCAGGTCCGGTGCGACGCCGGAACCTCCCCATCCACGCATTAGCCGTATCCGCGACCTTCTCCCATGCTCTACCCACCATCCCACTAATGTATCTCGGTATAGATGCAAGTTTGCCAATGAGACTGGTGTCTGAGGTCGAACCGCGGGGAGTCGCATCGTCTTCGTCTGGTAGGCGAATCCTTCTGTGTAACAGGTATAAGCGATTGGATGCGTGCAATGCGTTGGAAGAACGTACCCAGTAGCCCTGCCGCTGCTGCGGTACCACCACGTTGCACCGAGCGCGAGGATGACCAAGAGTAGCATGAGCATCGACAGCCAGAAGAAGAGTCCAAGTCCGCGTGGATTGGCAGGGCACGCATGTTCTTTGCCGCGGTCGAGGCGGACACCACCATCGCAAGAGGAGTGCGGGATACGACGGTAAGCCGTGCGCTCGAACCACGAGTCGGTATCGGCGTGGCAGGTGGTGTCGTCTGGCAAAGGCGAACGACCGGGAATGAGCACGCACTTGCCGTCCTCATCGCGCTCGTGATTAAACTCGCTGTAGCGTGCAGTAGTCAGTGACTGACCTTCGCGAGATAAATTCGGGGATATTTACCACTCGAAGTCATTGTTATGGCAGGAGCAGGTCTTCACGTTTATTTCCTTCGCCTTAGGCTGGGCGCCAACAACACAGTTGCGGTCCCTCTTGCGGCGATGATACAGCGTCTGTGTTTGGCTATCAGTTTCGTTGCATCCATTATATCAGCAGGGCACAACCAGAACACACCTGACGACCAAAGAGACAACGTTCTGCGCGCTCCTCGCTGGGACTCCAGAGCTCGAAATCATCGTTACCCGGATCGTCGATGTCGACGACACCTGGTGGACGTATAAGTGCTAGTATCACAATATAAAGAGAAGGATCCGCACATTGTTGCGTCGTGATCGCACTGAAGTCAAGATGAACAGCCGTCGTCCCCTTTGACCCGCTTCTCTCTCCAAGCAAGAGAAATCGTCGACTGGTACCGCTCGGAGCCGTCACGATACTCCTGACGCGGACCTTCTCATCGGTGGCGAACCGATACTCCTGCCACTCCAACCCCTCATTCGTAGAATAAAGCACCGTATCCGTGGGTCCCTCGTCGTTCACCATGACCAACACGCTCCCCGAATCCCCAAACTCCCACAGATGCGCATCCTTGTGCACCTCTTCCCACGTGAACCCAGCATCGCGCGAGAGGAAAGTATCACTCTCGGTGTACGGTGCAAGCTGCTCGCCGACCGATCCAACAGCCATGATGAGTCCGACAACGCTGGGAGTGCTGAACGTGGCCCTTGGATCGTACCGCTCCGTATACCCATGAAAATTCAGCGTGCATCCCACATAATTGCACGGATACGCGTTGCCCTGACTATCCAAAAGCGGAGGTTGAAGCGCCTTCCACGACCCTCCGTCATTATGCGAGATCCTAGTCTGCAACGTCTTCTTGCGTTCCACCCGCGCCGTATCGGGGTTAACGACAACATTGATGAGCGCGATCCCGTCCAAACCTATCATCTTCTCGAAATCGACATAGCCGCGCTCGTCCCGGTTGACATTCTGCACGCTCACGCCAAAGTATGTCCCGTTCGAGTTACTCTTCAAGATCGTGCCCCACGCCGGCCCGGGCGGTTCCTGCGTCGTCATATACAAGAAGATGCTATCGGTGCTGCTCTCCAGGAGCGTATGCGCATGTCGCGGGACTGGATGCATCGAAGGCGGGAACTGAGCCGGCGAGAACCTGAGGCCATCGAGCGATACCTGTAGATCGAGGGTCCCGTGCTCGGGCTGATACTCCTCGACGATGAAATACTCCGGGGCCGAGGACTTTGCGAAGCCCACGACATCCTCGAACAGCCGATGCTTGTCCTTATAGAACGACTGTCCAGTCCACAGCTCAAGCGGATAAAAGATCGGGTTGAAGAACCGCTGGTTGCCCTTCTTGTCCCTATAGCTCTCGCAGATGATCTCGCTCGGATCGACCCGGAACGCCGAGGCGCGCGCCGCGGCCCAAGCGCAATGGCGCACGTAGTCCTCCACTTTCGTCCAGATCCGCCCATTATTGTGACTATAATGCGCAACAGCGCGACAGTCCTCCTGCATGCCGCCGCAGCCCTCGTTGCCGACCCAAATGAGATAATCGCTCTTCTCCGGATGGAAATGCAGGAGCGGCACGCCGAAAGTATTGGGTGGCGTCGGCGCCAGAAGCTTGTACCAGTTCCCACCGGTGTTGGTGGTGTAGTAATAGTCTTTGCCGGCCGTGATGAGATACGCGCGGTCGGGCGTGAACGAGTGGTGGTAGAACGCAAGAAACCGATTCCCCGCCTCGATCTGGTTCCAAGTGTATCCTTCGTTCTGGCTTAGATATATATCGCCATTATCGAGTCGCACGAGGATGGTGGTCGCCTTTTGGAAGTACGAGTGCTGGACGATGCGCGAGGGGAAGTCGAACGTCTGATGGACGACCGAGCCCGTCTCCGGCGTCGCTTGCGAGCAACTCTTCTCCTTTTTCTCGTCCTTCTTCTTTCCGCGGTTGCGGTCGCAGGTGTTGCCGGGAATGAGACGGTAACCGGAGGAACCCATGTACTTCCCGTTCTTGTCGGGACAGACGCCGGCAGGGATCGGCTCGGGACCGACGAGCACGCACTGGTCGTTATCCCGGACGAAGTTATAGTCGCTGTAGGATATCAGCAGGAGCAGCAGATACATGCGGTGGCGACATACCATTCGAAATCCGAGTCAACGCACGGGCAGTTATCCCCGTGCTTGACCAGATCCTCGAACTTGTTCTCGACGTAGCAATCCGCGTTAGGCTTGCGCCTGTTGTACCATTGCTGACGAGCGGTCAGGAAACGCGGCTCACGCAGTGAGACCGCATACGCACCCTACGCCCCATCAAACACTCATGATGCTGACTCCTCGCGTACCACTTCTCAAAGTCGGCCTCTCCACACTGCCGTCCCCTCACCGGCGCAAAGTCAAGATGGGCGATCACATAACGCCCACTATCCGCGCCCGCCTCTCCCCTCCCCAGCTGTCCAAGAAGCATGAACTTCTGACTCGTGCTATCCGGCACAGTCGTCAACGCCCTCGCCCTGAGCGTCGTGGGCAACTTTGCGCTCTTCCACGTCTTGCCCATATCCGTGCTATAGCGTACCGCATCAGTGGGCGCCTCGTCGTTCACAGCAACGATGACGGATCCTTTATCGCCGAACTCGTAGATGTGCGCGCCCCGCCTGACCATCTTCCAAGTGATACCGGCGTCGGTGCTCAAGAACGTATCGCACTCGTCGTACGGCTTCAGGTACTTGCCCACGCTTCCAACGCCCATCACGAGCCCGGGTGCCGTCGAACTGAAAACACGTCCAAAGTTGTGCGGCAGGGTGACGGAATGGAGGTGTAGGGCGCAGACGTCCGTGTCGGCTGGATCGCATCCGATGCGCTTGCCCTCGCTATCCGTAGACGGCCGCGGCGCACGAAGTGTACTCCAGCTCGACCGGCCATCATACGTGATCATACTCTTCAACTTCCTGCTTGCTCCTCTTCCCTCTACATCCTGTGCATTCGCCACAACATTCACAATCCCCACACCCTCCACGCCCACGAGCGTCTCGAAATTCACGAACCCCATCTCGTTCCGGTCCGTATCCCTCAAACTCTCCACAAAGAACGTCCCGTTAATATCACTCACGAAGAGCGTACTGACCGCGCCTTGCTCCCGATGCAGAACGTCTATGGCAAGACTGTGTGTTGTGCCCTCCGTAATTGTGTACCCGTTCTCGCGTAAGCGCGCAGAGCTCGCCTGTGGGAGTTGCGCCTTTGCCCAGTTCACAGTGTCCACTGACGTGTATAGCAGCACGTCTCCCGCGCCGCTGACGTCTTCGAGCGCTACAACCGCAAATTTGGAGACTATAGTGAGCGCGATGACGCCCCGTGCATTATGCCCGATACCCAGGTCCTCGACTTTGTTCTCCTTCTCGAAGAAATCGGTAGAAGAGAAGAGGCGCGAGGAAGAAAGCGAGTGATGCCCGCTCGTACTGCTCGTGTCGAACGCGACGCAGTATATGAGATTCGGATGTGCGTCGTGTTTGAAGTCCACAGACGAATGCGCGAACTGGCACAGACTCGTATCGAGAAGCAAAAGCTTTACATCGCCAAACGCGTTCGTGGTGTAATATGTCTCGTCGTGGCATACCGTGCCCCATCCCTGACGCTCGCAGTTCGTACCCTGGTAGAGGATGTAGCCAAATCTGTCCTTGTCGGAGTGGAAGGATAGCGGTCGGGTGACGAAGGCGGGCGGGATGGGCACTTTGAAAGGTCGCCAGGTCTTGCCGCGGTCTTCGGTGAGGTAGTGGGTCGTGCCCTTGGTGAGTGCGAAGGCCTGGATGGAGTTGGTCAACAACAGCTCGACATGATCATCAAGATATGATATGCGGGTAACCCAGTGCATCGCAATGTGGGTAGCTCACGACAGTCTGCGCCGCACTGGACACCAAAACGTAGCAATGAATGTTTGGAAGCGCGGACTGGCGGACTTGTAAATACGGAGCCTCCAACCAGCCTGTCTACGCTGTGGCCCCGGATACAAGCCACATGCGGAAGGAGTAGCACACACAGATTAATATCTCTCCAATCCTCTGTGACAGGGCAATCCTAGGAACCAAGCAAGTATTAAGGTAAAACAACTCACCATCCTATTGAAGGACGGATGCTCGATGAACACCAGGGCCTGTCCCTCGGGGATATCATTTGCACGATCCCAGTCCTTCCCCTCATCCTGGGACACGTATATGTTCCCCTCGATGGCATCGTGGGAGATAGCCATCTAAGATCACAAGCGCCGTCAGCACTCGGCACAGGCGTCTATCCGACTGCGCAACTTACAGTAGTGTCGTCCAGCGAGATGAGGGCGGCGGGCAGATTGCGGAAGTGCGTTAGTGTAACTGCAGGCTCTTGCGCCTGCACGTAGACCAGTGCCACCAAGAATGGTGCGAGAGCTAGCCACGATGCGCGAGCGCGTGCCATGGTTTCGAATGGAGGTTATGTAGACGCGCGTTGGCGCCTGAGGCGTAGCGTTTGTCCCAGTCAAGTAGACTTTCCAGATGAGTCTATGCAGCACAGACAAGTGATTAGAGTCGAGAGCAGGTGCGCATCCAGATAACGAGGTGGTGGGCTGGCGACAGCGGGAGACGAGTAACGACCCTATGGCTATATGTGCGCGCGAATCTGACCCGCAGAGCGGTGTATGTAGGCAGATGTGGCGTCAAATCGGTCCCACGCTGGTTCATCGTTTTGGTCCCACGTCCGTAGCTCAGATCTCGACGAGCTCCCCGAGCCTGCACGTATCCTGCGCGGACAACAGTTCAATGCAAATGCGGGAAAATTCATCCGTCGAACCCCGCATCTCCACGGGCACTACGTCTCAATCCGCTCTGAGTGTAGGCACTCGTGAACCCATGGTAAATGGTGACTGTGACCACCTGACCAGACAAACGGAACGGCATGTAAGTATCGCCTGTACTGGATAAATGCCCGTATACGATGTCTATGCACGTGCACTTATTGAGCACCTCTAGACGGGAGCTAATGGGTGTGGCATCTGCTGCACTCGCTTGGCATTCCAACGACGTTGAACGGCGGGGGATGATGATTGTGAAGATTTCTGGATAAGGAGCGGCGCGGCCGCGATGTAAAGGGTGGAATCAGTCTGGAGGTTTTCTGCAGGGAGGATCGCCTTGAAGCAGGCGCCTTTTTTCTTCGACATTTCCGCTGGGCGCTAGAGAGTTCTACGTGGGGGAAGGAAGACAGAATGTCATCGTTTGGCTGGGAGCGGGCAACACAGTTCAAGTTGTGAGCCGTGGCCGACGAGCAGGCCGGGTAACGTAGCAGACAAGAAACATAGAGCGAGAGGATTGACACGTGGAGAGGGCCAAGACGCGATACTGCGTGAGATGGTTTAGACGTGTGTGAAATTGATTCCGGCAACGGCCGTTGGCTGGTTCTCCTTAGGGGTCATCTTGGAGTGGCAAGAGCGCGTCCTCACTGGCACTGACTTGCGGGAATATACCACTACATTGACAGAGGGTACTGACCCTTCTGCAAACAACAATATAGTGGTTTCAAGACCTACAATCCAAACCGAACAAAGAACAAAGAACATATGCGACTACGACCGCGATAAACGGCACAATAGCGCCCATGCGACTTGATGGATCACTTCTTTCCAGCTCGCTCTCATGGTCACTGTGCTATCGCTTACCCCTGCTGCGTCTCATAGCGTGGGACGCTTCCGCGGAGGAGTTGCATGAGGCAGAAAAGGGTGAGGGTGGTAAAGGTTATCTCGAACGTGTCATCCGCTTCCTAGCAATGACAAACGGTGAACCCCGACTACTGTATCAAATCGACCCACTGTTCATCACGCGTCACGCCAGACCTCGCGATGAACAGTTGCCCTGTTCAGTCACCCGTCACCGTACTGACTGAACAGCCAATTCGTGACCTACCGGATTTGGAAGCGCCCATCTTTCTTGTTGCAGCACTAGGATATGTTGCAGAGGAAGTCCTGGTATGTATATGTGTGCTTCTTAAACCACTGATAGCTGTTGACAGCTCCAAATTACCTCAGTAGAGCCTCACCGAGGGATATCCTCGAGCTTGAACTGTTCGGCGTCACCCGTCACCCGAGACTTTGAACAGGTAACGAGGTGAACAGCTGAGTAAGTCACGCGTCACACTCGAGGGGTCTGAACAGTAGGTCGGTTTGATACAGTATTGAAATAGAGTATCGAAACACAGATTTCATCGTTCATGTACAAAGTTCAGAGTTCCACTCCTTCTGATGCATGTGCCTGTATGGCTGAACGGTTATCTAAACACATGAACATGAAATTGGACCTCGAACTTGATATCCTCCATCGTTTGCACGTACAGCCTAGCTGAGCTGAGCGTGTATCAATTCAACAAATGTACTACGACTGAGAACCGGAGTGATTAGTACTTTCTCATAAGTGCATTGACGAGACAACGCAACATCTATCATACACGGTTCAAGTGAGAAAACGTACTTAAGTATCAGGTATTGTAACAGAAAATCTAGGCCCGCAAATAAGACGCTAATCGGGACACTCGTGGGATCATTGCAATGTGTCACCGACTCGCCGTACGTGGTCTTTGCATATCGTCTACGAATCTACTGTCTCAAGAGTCGAGGCTGTCCATGATTGACGTGTAAGAAACGAATGAGACGCCCGATATAATCCCTAGCCTCTCGCCTCTCCACGTCTCTTCTTTCATCCAAGGACGCTTCCCACGTGAAAAGACGTAACGGGGGTAGGCGGTAGCAGAGAGACCATGACATCGATGTCGCAACGTCATGGAATTGGCGTACACATTGCTCTGCTGTGGGCCGTTTGAGGGGGTCGCGCTGGCACATCTCGAGGACCAGGGGTATGATTGCCGGTATCAAACTCTGCATTATCTTCAGATTTCTAGTCGCGTATTGAATTCGAGAAGCACAAACAGGAGTATCGCGGATGAAGAAGTCAAAGATGAAGAATCCGAGGGAGTAGACGTCGGCCTGAAATGGATCGAATAGTCGTTGGGAACTTGCCGCGCCGGGCTCTGTCCCACACTCCTGTATCTCGGGAAGAAGATCGTAGCCTCCGGTCCATTCGACCTTATGCCGTGTAGCAATCGAATCAAATCTGCGGCCGTGTCCAAAGTCGATGTAGACATACTTCACGGGACGATCGACGCGTGAGCCCCGTGGTACCGCGTCCTGCAAGGTGTATGCGCGATTGTTCCGCCCTACTACAAGCGGGTTGAAGCCGTTGGGAAACATAGTATCAGCGAGCATCATAATATTTGTGCTTTTGATATCCCTGGGAAGCGTAAGAACCGACATGAACTTTAGCAGGCCTTATCCACTTGCCCGTGAGTGATGTTCAGCTGATGTATGAAGGCGAGTCCCTTCACAATCATGAGTACGTGAGGCAATTCCAGAAAAAGGGTAGCGCGTACCTGCAGGAGCTGGCTAATGAAGTCCATGGCTTCTCCGACGACATGTAAAGCAGGATCGTACCATTCGCGGCACATCGGCATCACAACAATACAATCGCCCTGCTCGCACTGTGGCGTGTAAAGGACGTCCAGTAGGGGGACACAGTGGTTACAGGGATCATTGCAGTGTGCATCGGAAGAAGTCGTCTGCATTATCGAGTGCTCCATGTACCGCAGGGTAACGTACTTTAGCCAGACCTGCTTTCCATCGACAACCCTGGTGGCGTCTATAGCCTGTTCGCTAAGCTCCGACAGCTGAATCTCCGTAAGAAATGGCGCGTCCACTATCCTATTCAGTGACTCACGGGCAAGCAATCCTCATATTCCCCCTCCAAATGATTCTCGTGAATATACTCGAGAGTGGTTCCACGCTGAATCCAGGACGGTTTCCAATTTGGTTGATATCGAGCGCGTAAGCGGTAGCCTTGGGAGAGAAGATCGTTGTACATATACATCCAAGCCCGCTCCGCGAGAGAAAGGTACAGCATTTGCTCAGGAGAAACGGCAGGTTCCGCCATTCGTAGATGTCACTGTGGCGGAGAAGAGACTCGCGGTGGCTCGCAACAACGAGCGAAGTCGGCAACTTAGGGTTTCGGTCACTCTGTGACCATGTTGGTCATACATGTCGCTGGCCGAGCGGCAGTATAGTGCACTCAAGCAACAAGTCGACAATATTGCATTCCTTGTACGCGCAGTCTATCCTATTAATCTGACGTGTCTTGGAAACAATGGCCAGCTCGGGGAGAAGACCAAATTTATGAACGGATGGTGGTGGCAGGAAGGGAACGCGTACGTTGCGCGTGCGGACCGATTTGGCACCGCCGCGGCCACGTTTCGCATCAGTGCCCGCGCAGCACTGCGCGTCAGATTCGCGCGCGTAGGCGTAAGTTCGCAACTTGTCTCCCGCTCTCACCTCGCTATCCGGATGTGCACCTGCTCTCGACTCTGACCTTACTTACTACTGTACTGCATCGAACTCAATCCGGAAAGCTTACTTGACTGGGAGAAACTCTACGCTTTCACGCGCCGACGCGCGTCTACTATAACACCATGGCACACGCTCGCGTATTATGGCTTTCTTTCGCATTATTCTTGATATCTCTGCTCTGCGTGCGGGCGCAGGAGCCAGGAGTCACATTAACGCACTTTCACAATCTGCCCGCCGCTCTCATCTCGCTCGACGATACCACCGTGCGTTGCGCAGCGGCATAGACGCTTGTGTGGAGTGTATACTGACTGCGCTCGTGACTTTAGACGGCTATGTACCACGATATCATCGAGGGGAACGTATACGTGTCACAGGATGAGGGCAAGAACTGGGATCGCGCAAAGGACATACCCGAGGGAAAAGCCATCATGTTCTTTGAGCATCCCTTCTACAACCGGATGGTGAGTTATTTGACCTTTGTACTCGCTCAGCTCCCTGGGGCGAGATATTGTGTTCGGTTGAACGCGGAGTGCTGCGCTATGTCCCCTTGGAAGCCCCACATACTATTCATACGCTATTTCCGAATACTTGGTGTTCGGCGCCACAGCTGCAGGGCTGGGGGGATGGATGTTTATAACGCCCTCATTGTCCATGTGCGCTTCCAAGCGTGCACTGTTGCGCTCTGTCGACCGGTGCGGCGCGGACTGGCATCACCGTCATCTCGCATCGCAGTGCACCGAGCAACCACATATCTTGATGATCATCTCGAGCTATTGTTGACCAACTTCATCTAGGCCTTCGCGCTCACCAAGGGCACGACCCACTACCTCACCGAGGACCGCGGCAAGACCTGGCGACCTTTCAAAGTGCCCATCCCGCCCGCCTTCGTCACCCGCCCTCTGTCCTTCCACTCCGACAAGGACAAATTCGGGTACATCCTCTATCAGGGCACGAACTGCGAGCGTCAAGGATGGGGCGCGGTATGCCACGACGAGACGTTCTACACCGAGAACGCGTTCGGCGATTCAAAGCTTATGCTCTCCGAGACGAGTCTGTGCCAGTTCGCGCACTCCTCCAAAGACTTCAAGCATAACGCGCACCAGGACCTCGTATACTGCGTCGCGTTCGACACGAGCAGTGCGAGCGGGCATCACTCGCTCTCTTCCTCGCGTCTATTCTCTTCGACCGATTTCTTCGAGAAGGAGAATAAAGTCGAGGATCTGGGGATAGGGAAGAACGCCCGAGGCGTCGTCGCGCTGGCCATAGTCTCCAAGTTCGCGGTCGTGGCGCTTAAAGACGTTACGGGCGCAGGCGACATGTTACTGTACGCGTCTGTGGACACCGTGAACTGGGCAAAGGCGCAATTCCCGCAGACCAGCTCTGCGCGCTTACGCGAGAACGGATACACGATCGTGGAAAGCACGACGCACAGTCTTGCTGTGGACGTTATGCTCGGCGAGCAAGGCGCGGTCGGTACGCTATTCGTGAGCAACAGCAACGGGACGTTCTTTGTGGAGAGTTTGAAGGATACGAACCGGAATGAGATGGGATTCGTGGATTTCGAGACGCTCGTGGGCGTGGAGGGTGTAGGGATCGCGAATGTGGTGGCGAATGCGCAGGATGTGGAGGGGAGGGGAGCAAGCAAGAAGTTGAGGAGTATGATCACATACGACGATGGATCGAGCTGGAGTACGCTTCGTGCGCCGTCTACGGATAGCGAGGGCAAGCGCATCGGATGCGATCCTGCCGACACGGATGTCTGCGCCTTACATCTCCATTCCGTCACACTGCCACACAACTTCGGGCGTGTTTTCAGTTCGACGGCACCCGGACTCGTGATGGGCGTCGGAAGCGTGGGCGAGTACCTCAAGCCGTACGACGAGTGCGACACGTTCTTGAGCACCGACGCCGGTATCACTTGGAAGATGGTCAGGCGGGACGCGCACATCTACGAGTTCGGCGACAAAGGATCTGTCATCGTTGCCGTGAACGACGAGGCGCCCACCGATGCGGTACGCTATAGTACGGACATGGGCAAGACGTGGAAGAGCGCAAAGTTGCCGACGACGCTCAGGGCGAGGGCGTTGACGACTGTGCCGGATAGCACGAGTCAGAAGTTCATGCTTCTTGGACAGCTGGGGAGGGGAGAGGCGGGCGCGGATAGTGGGCGTTACGTGATTGCGCACCTCGACTTTGCGCCGGTGAGGGGACGGCAGTGTGGTGAGGCCGACTTTGAGAAGTGGTACGCGAGGAGTCAACATCATGAGTGTCTGATGGGTCATAGGGTACGCATCGCCCTTTTTTCGTATCTTGCTGTGAAGTGGCTGACTTGGCGTGAAGCAATGGTACAATAGGCGCAAGCCTGACGCGGATTGTTACGTCGGGAACAAGTTCGAGGATCCGGTCAAGCACGAGGACAACTGCCCGTGCGTTGACTCGGACTTTGAATGGTATGCAGGCTATGTATACATCCAATCGCTGCTCCCACTCATATCATATCTCCTAGCGACTACAACTTTGTGCGTCACAACGACCAGTGCGTGCCCGTCGGTCCCGAACCGATCCCCGCAGGCGTCTGCCCCGACAAGAACGGGAAGTACATGGGTTCCTCCGGCTACCGTCTCATCCCCGGCAACACCTGCGACCGCGATCGTGGCGAGAAGAAAGACGAGAAGACGGAGAAGAGCTGTTCGCAAGCGGCGCCGGAGACGGGCTCCGTGATTCATCAGACGTTCGACTTCCCCTCGCGCATCGTCCAGCACTCGTACTTCAAAAAGGCGACCACCATCCTCGTGCGCCTCGACAATGGCGATATCTACCAGAGCCAGAACGAGGGGTACACCTGGAACCAGATCGAGCCGGGCAATCGGTTCCTCGCGTTCTACCACCACTCGTTCACGCCCGACCGCGCGTATCTCATCACCGCCGGCAAAGACTTTTACTACACCACCAACACCGGTGGGACTTGGTTCCCGCTCCAAGCTCCGACACCGCCCAACACGTTCGGCGCGCAGGTCCTGCGTTTCCATCCGGAGAAGAGCGATCATCTCATTTGGGTCGGCAACGAGGGCTGCGGTGGCATGCAGGAGGACTGTCGCGCTGTTGCGCATTATAGTCATAATAATGGACGGGACTGGACGAAGGTAGAGGATTACGTACGCAATTGCGCTTGGGCGCGGGATTCGGCGTTCCGGGTCGACCCGAGCGAGATCATCTGCGAGAGCTATAGGGACAAGAAGGGCAACCAGCGGTTCTTCAACCCGGGCAATAATCCACTCGAACTGTGGACTGGACGGGCATTCTATAAGGATAAGCATCGGGTGTTCGAGCATGTCGTGGGCTTCGCAAAGTTCTCGGAGTACCTCATCGTCGCGGAGTATCAGCCCGAGCACGGGAACCTCGATCTACAGGTATCGCTCGATGGGCTCGGGTTCTCGCCGGGACAGTTCCCTCCGTCTATGCGTCCCGACTCGCAACACGCGTATACAATCCTGGAGAGCAGCACCGACAGCGTATTCCTACACATGACGACGCAGGAGCCGCCAGGTCCGGCGTGGGGCACGATCTTGAAGAGTAACTCGAACGGGACATACTTTGGCGTGAGCGTGCAGAATGTCAACCGGGACGAGCGCGGCTATGTCGATTTCGAGAAGATGATAGGT
>KV424686.1:0-64729 GCA_001632445.1 Peniophora sp. CONT | reverse complement strand
ATCTGTCGCGTGAGGCCAAAGCAGGCCGTGCTGTCGGGCATGGGCGGTAGGTATGAGGCGCTCATGACCCTGCTGCGGCTATGTCACGCTAACATATAGTCTAGAGCTTGGTATACTGAGCCTCGTCTTGTACCAGTACCGTAGGATTAGTATTGGACTATGGGTGATCTTGAGACGGCGAGTCGATCTTATTTTCTAACCGTGTCGAGAGTTTGTTTCTAACCGCGTCGAGGATTGGTTTTCTAACCGCGTCGAGGATTGGTTTTCTAACCGCGTCGAGGGTTTGTTTTCTAACCGCGCCGAGGATTGGTTTTCTAACCGCGCCGAGGGTCTGTTTTCTAACCGCGCCGAGGGTTTGTTTTTTAACCGCGCCGAGAGTTTGTTTTCTAACCGCGCCGAGGGTTTGTTTTTTAACCGCGTCGAGGGTTTGTTGTTTAACCGCGCCGTTTTCTAACCGCGCCGAGCGCTTGTTTTTTAACTCGGGGCAAGGCCGCTCCTTGTGCGCGTCGTTTTTTTTTATGAGGGTGGCTGTTGCGGGCCCGATATGTTGAGTGTACTTCTACTAATCTCAACGGTTGTGTGGCGTAACGGCTGCATCGGCTCTGTCCTGTATCGCGTGAGGTCGCGGGTTCGATTCCCCGCGGAGCATTTTGTTCAAAATGCGCCTCCCGGCGGTCCAGCCTGTTAGAAAACAAGTCGCTGTTGAAAAACACCTTGTGTACTCGGGTTGGGCTGTTTGATAATAGTTGACTCCTGCTGGTGATGCATTACATCTTGCCTCGGTACAAACATACGGAGGGAGTCCGTCAACACCGAACACCGATTCCATGTTATGTAAAGTTGTTGGATAGACATTCCAATACCAGCGGTGAACACCCGAGATCACTCCAAAGCACGCCCTATCCGCCTCTCTGCTTCACTGTGTTCAAGCGAGAACAGCCACGCGGCGCTTCGAAGCGATGGCTTCTTTATACGATGGCGGCGGAGCGTCGACCGCAGGATCTTCGCGCGCCGGCTCTTCGCGCCTGGGACGCCTTCTGAGGATCCTGCCGATCCTATGCGGGTGACGGCGGGGCTCGTCGGCGCGGACTGCCGTGACCTCGCAGACTGAGCTCGTAAGTGGCGAAGAACTTGATGGGCCGTCGACGACGGATGTGCGTGACGCAGAGCGAGTGCTGACGGACTTCGAGGGCGCGGAGAGGTGCCTCGACACGGACCAAGAAGGCTCCGGGGTCTCTGCTTCTGCCTCTGCCTCGCTCGACGTGATCGGGTATGACTGTCGTAGCTCCGTGAGTATTTGGAAGTAAGAGCTCGCACATGTGGATGTACCTGCTCGAGAAATGGAACGGGGATCGCGTCTGCCGCCGCAAGCGCCTCCTGCTCATGCAACTGTCTCTTGGCCTCTATCTTCTTCGAGACTGCTTGGTATGCCGCGACTCCGAGGAATATGACTGCAACGATAGCCATGGGTGGTTGGATATAGAGATTGCTGATAGAGGTGAGGGATGTGTTTGGGCAGGGTCTCTTTGCATCCTTATATATGTAGGCAGTGCAGGGAGGACTTTCAAAATGACCAGTGTTAGAGGCAAGCTTTCTTCACACGGACCCTGCGCTTCTCTGACCTCTTACTTGAGCACCGAAGCTTGACCGAAACACGGAAAGTCAGAGTCTCGCGCACTGCAGTGATAGTGCACAGCCCCGCAATAGCGCCCATCCCCATTCGTACGCATGAAGGTCTTTCCATTTGCATCCCGAAAAGTAGGGAAGGCACGCTGCGCATTGCTTTGTGCAATAGCGTCTCGGTATAGCGGGTAGTGTGCGATAACTAGGGCGCATCGTACTCACTGCGCGCGAGTCTCGAGACCCCAGTGCCTTGCCCTAGTAGTATGTCACAGCTTGATGCAGGGTTGATATGGTAGAAACGTGTTCGAAAATACCGCGTAGAGGAATTGCACTTAACGTGCTCTGTGTATGAAAGACTAAGGCAGAGAGCAGCCTGTGTTTGAAAGGCATCAATTCACAAGTGTGCAAGTATAGACTCATGCTAGCACTTGTCTACCGAGTACTCTGAATGGGCTGTCTCGTCGCGAACATCAGGCCTTGACCGGGAGCAGACCGTTTCTACTGTGGCTCGTGTCTGTTTCAAACCCTAATTCGAGTACGAATTCGTTCATTTGTTGGTGTCGGGTTTGGTCGTAAGGCAAGCAGTCGGGCCAGGCGCGCTGGACACCAACACATGTGACCGCGTTTGATCCCGAGATCCATGGTCGCCGAAATCGCGGTGGAGTACGCGTCGACCTTACACCTTTACCACCATGTCCATGCGTCCCGTAGCTGGGCCATCTCGTACCCTATACCGTGCTTTTACTACCGCGCATATACGGTGCAACTCCCCGCGCGATCATAGCGCCTCAGCTAAGCTCTTCGCTGATGCCGAAGCGGAAGAGTCCGCCCCGCCTCCGCGCGAGCCTAAACTCCCACACGCATTGCGCGAGGCAGAGAATTGGACTGGAGATGAGAGGATGGAGGATACTGTTCTTAGGATGCTAGTCGACAAGTATCGGCCTTTGCGCTCTGGACCTGTACGTTCCGCCGACGAGAAGCTGCGCTCGAATCCGCCACAGGTTATTCATGTTCGTGTTCCACCACGAATGTACTATGTACCTGGTCTATCTGAAGCCGAGTCGGATGCGATGGTGGAAGCAATGGAGGAGACGTGTATAGAATATAAAATGACTATGGAGGAACTTGGAGCTTTGCCTGTACCACCAGAGCCAGCGCCAGCGCCAGCACCAGCGCCAGCACCAGCCTACGCCACATCCACGGCCGCTTATCAACCCTCGCCCTACTACAAAGCCGACACGCCCCTCCTCAAGTCCGTAGCAGACCATAAACCCTGGCACACGACGTACGTCGTCCCAAGCCACTCTTCCTCTTCAATCAAGTACGGTGCCATCTCGTCTCAGTCGTCCCAACGAACACGTACAAAGCCGAATGTCGAGGAGATGGACGATAAGGCGCGCAGGCGGCTACGAGAGACGGCAAAGCGGACTCAGGCAGGGAAGAGGCTGACGAGTGCAAGGGAGAGTACGTTGGATTATAAGCTGGGATTGAGGGGAAAGATGCCGGGTGGGGGACGCCCGAATCCGACTAGCGAGAAGGAATGGATAGGGCTTGTCGAGGACCGCATTGAGGTAGGTGCTCTCACTTCGTCTCCTCCACGGTCTTGTCTGATGTATGTATACTCAGCGCGCCCGCCAAGCCGGACACTTCAACAATGTCAAAGGCCGTGGGCAGCCTCTCAAGCGAACGGCAGACGAAGGCAACCCATTCCTACCGCGAGAGGAGTTTCTCATGAATCGCATCGTGCAGCGCCAGGGTGCCGCACCTCCATGGGTTGAGTTGCAAGGTGAGCTAGAGATAGCTCTAGCGTCCTATCGCGATCTTCTACGGCAATCTTGGGCACGGCGAGTAGTCCGTATGCTTCCAGTGCACAACTCTCCTGCAGTAGTGGAACGGCTCACTGTTGACGATCTTCGAGCTCATCGTGACGATGAGTGGTTAGCGCGCGAGGCTAAATATCACAATGTTGCCATCGATGAGTTGAATGCTCTCGTGAGGAAATACAACGGTGTAGCGCCTGCTGTCGCCCGACGTCCGTATTACATGCTCAACGCCGAGCTCGAACGCGCATATAACGACGCTGCGGAGGAGATTCTCGCAGCACTGGCTGAACGCGCCAACTCGACAGCATCTCCTTTGCGTGGGCGAGGATTATTGGCCGATGATGAGAGCGCCGGCGGCGGCGGCGGCGGAGGAGGAGGAGGCGAACACATCGGGTTTTGGGACGTTGTACTAGGTTGGTTTAGGAGGGAGTCCAAGCGCGCTGGTCAGTGAAGGCGCTTCTCTAGTTCCCGTAGTCAGACTGGTGTCGCGGGGCTACTTTACGCTTGTCCGACAGGATCAGACGCCGTCCGCCTCGAGGTCGGGATTGCCCCGTTTCCGCTTGATTGTGTATCATACTGTATCTCTATCACTTACTCTGTAGCTTAGCGTCTGTGTACCTTGCATAGAATACACGCCCACATATAGACATCATGTTTCTGTACCTTGGCCGGCTCCTCGACGAGGCCACAAGGCGTCATTGTGGCCGGATTTGACAGCTTCTGCGCTGTGCCTCATTGCTCCGCGTGGTGTGCACGTTGTGATGCTCCTGCCCACGCTTTCCCGCGCCGACGTAATCCTCCGCAAAACTCACAGCCCACCTCGCCTCTCGTGCTCGCCAGTGCGAACTGTATAAGGCCCTTCCATTCCAGGCAAGACACGCATATAGCACGAGAACCTCAAACGCCGAGGCGGGGAAAACGGAGGGGAGGCGAACCTCATTGCAACGTCGTGGCTTTTGTTTAATTTTCCCACGCATTTCGAGGTACATAAGATGTGCGCGCACAAGCAAATGCTATCTTTTGTACAGACCACCACCCGCCGTCGTCCGCGTTCCCTCCCTCCCAGTTAGCCACGCAAGAGCTACCTCCCCTCCTCCTCACAACTTGAAGCCATGTCCTACCTGCAAGCACCAGCCGTTCAGTACGAGGGAGACATCACCGTGCGTCATTCTCCCGCTTGTGCCTCGTGACCTTTCGTTGAATACTGAACATTGGAAAACAGCCCGGCGACATCGTTACCGTGAACAACGGCGCGTACGCTAAGCGCGAGGGTCTCGTCGTGGGCTCGCATATCGACTACGCGGTGTGTCTGCATGCTTGAAAGCGTCCGTGTTCGAAATGCTGAGACAGACGCGTTTTGCTTCCGTAGGGCCGCCAGATCGTTGAGGTCCAGTTCGAGCCGAATGAAGTCTACCACGCATAGTGCGCATTCCCTCCACGCTTCCTGTAATGTGCAATGCTGATGAAGCTGCTTATAAAAGCTACCCTGCCGTCACGCGCGTCCGCCGCACGGTGTACACTCGCCCCAAGCGCGTGCCCACCGTCGAACGTCACATCTACTGGTGAACAACGTGGCTTCAAAGCACCCCCAACCCAACCGAAATCCGCCATTGCTACCATTCTCAGCGAGACGACGAGCGCCGTGTGCCGTGTACGATAATCAGCTCCCATCTCGGGCTGACCCCCTTGCTTGATCGTGTTTATTGTTTCCTTTTCATCCTGCTTCATATCATTCTGCGACTGCCCAGCGCGGTCCGCATGCTTATCCTGCTTCCTCACTTGGTTTCCCTCGTTTGCTACATATAACTGATACTCGAATCCTGCCCGACGAACACTTCACGGATCTTGAACGATTGCTCATGTGTACTGTACGACCCCGTGTCCCGCGTATACGTACGGAAATGAACACTTGCTTGGACAGGCTTTCCTTCGTGTGATGGTTATGGAGGTTCGCAGTGCCGCATGGCATCTGCATGTTCTACAGTGAGGGAGTCTAGCTAATGTGTTCGTGGTGCTCTATGGTTCTATGGTCTGTTCAGCGGCGAAACGGTGTCACAGGATGCGACGGCCTGCAAGAGGTAATCGAAGAACTTGTCCGCCTGTGTGCGCATTATCAATTATCGCCCTCAGCCCAAGAGTTCAGCCGAGAAAACACTCACATCTAGCTCCATCGCGACTAAGCAGTTCCTTCCCGTTGCGCCCCAGCTCTCATCGCACTTCTTATACCCCCAGATATCCGCAACAGTCTCTCCAGCCGTCAACGGGCTGCTAAGCTCAACGTCCACCCTATACCTCTTACACTTGAACAACTCCGGATGCGCAACGTACGCGACGGTTAGCGCATCGTGTAACGGCGGTCCGTCGACAAAGCCGAACACGTCGCGGTAGGTCTCTTCGAAGAAGTTGATGAGGGTTGAGAGCATGCGGCGTAGGGGCGTGAGTGCGACAGGTGCTTCGAGGAGGGATGATGGGTCGAGAAGGCGCGCTTGGACGGCGTGGGTTACTATTGCTTGGTGGGTTACGTTCAGAGGGAGCATGATGCTAGGGACTGGGGCGTCCAGTACGATCTGCGCCGCTTCGGCTGTACCGTGTGTCAGATATGAATGAACGGAGATGCATGGAAGCTGCTCACGATCGCATAGAATGTTGAACTCTGCACACTTGGAGTTAGCATCGATATACGGTTGGTCCTGATCTCAGATAGACGTACCAGCTGCCGGAGACTTGTTCCCCATTCCAATTCCACCACCCATAAATACGATCGCCTCCACCTTACTCATCAACGACGGATACACGCTCACAAATAACGCGATATTCGTCAACGGACCAGAAGCCAATAGGTGTACCTTTCCATCCGCCTCTCTGACAGCCTTAGCCATAGCCTCGAGCGCAGGAGTCTCCCTCGCTACTCGAGCGAGTACATCGGGTGCAGTTGGCGAGGGCAGACCTTCTACGCCGCCCAGGCCATCTGTACCGTGGATCTCTGGGGCATAGAGGGTGTTGCGGAGGAGAGGTTTAGCGGCTCCTGCGCAGGTACGGAGGTGGGCGGGCGCGTTGAAGGCTACGAGACAGCGCGCGGCGTTGAGCGCTGTATGTTCGGCGTCGGCGTTGCCATGAACCTAGTGATCCGCGCGATAGTGAGATCTCCGCGCGCGCGGGGTAGCTGTATGCAGAACGCACTGTAGAGACACCCAAGAGCTCGATGTTCGGAGTATGCAGAGCAAGTAGGATGGCTGTGACATCGTCGTGGCCCTGGTAATACGTGCATCCCGTTCGTAACGGTGTGGCGATTGGGTAGTAGTGTGATAGCTTACTGGGTCGCAATCAAGCCAAACGCGATGGATTTTCTCGCTCATGACAGACTGTAGCGTAAGGGAGAGTAGCGAAAGTGCTGATGGTGGCCTCGTTTGAGATACCTCTGCCAGGTCCGAGGGCTCTCGCCGAGATCAGTTTGTTCCGTCATAAAACAACAGTCATAGCTCGGATACATGATAAGTGACGAGGGTGGCTCTTAGACTGTCAACTATATGAGCATGAACAACTGCACATGAGGGGCAAAAGGCGAGGCTCTTATGATATCATAGTGGTGGTGGTCGAGAGCAACTTAACGCACTGTAACGAGGTCCGTATAGAGCTGCCATGCCGCAAAAAGTCGTCACCTGAGCGATTCGAACACTCGCGTGCAAAGCACAACCGCTGAAATGCTAAGATAGCAGGCGATCCCGTTAACCACTCCGGCAAAGTGACGTGAAGACAGTGCTGTTTTGCTAACCTATATTGACATGTCAAGCTGTCCGCTCCTAAACGGCCGCAATATTTACGCGTCTATCACTTCTCTGTACTGTGGGATCGTCAAATCAATACCCTGATCTCAGAGTTGGAAGGTCGTAAAGGATCGCGAGTACTTTAGGCGTCGGATCCGACCGCGAGACGCGGCGGTAAGTATGCTACGTCATCATTGCGCGGAAGACAGCGGACGACAGCACAGTCGGCGAAGCTTCCTGATGTACGAATACGATGCCGAGGAGAAGTAGCAAGTAATAGAGCAAGATTATGTTTGTTGCGTTGGGTTTCTATGATACAGTTATGCGATTACATTTCAACATTGCGATTGTGACGAGTCCAAGAGAACGCGCGACGACGACAAGATCAACGACCACCAGCGCCAGACGTGCCACGTCCAGAGCCGCGAGTATCGATGTGCGAGCCCTTCGAATCGTTCGTAGATCCCCAGTCGCTGCCGCGGATGGAGTCGGCGTGCTCAGCCTTGCCCTTCTCCAGGATCTGCTGGATGCAGTCGTCATCGCGCGATGTGCCGAACTCGTTTTCGAGCTCCTGCTTCGATGCGGTGCCGAGGATACCCTGTGCGCCCTGCTGCGTCGACAGGATCTGGAAGGCTGTTACAGGGAAATGATATGAGCGATGTTGAACGGCTTGAACATAACGAAGGATCACGCACACTGTACGACATCGACCAGGGGGATCGTGTGGTCGCCCTCCTTCCACTTTGCGTACTACAAAACGCAGTCAGATCGAACGCGTCGTAGTCGTAGACAAGGCCAGGAACGTACTTCTGCTCCGTTGACCATAACGATGAAGCTGGTGCCGGACTCGGCCTGGTGGATAACCTTGGTAAGAGCGGCAGGCATTGCGATTGAAGTTCTCGGTTGGTTGGTGAAATTGGTTTGGTAGTGGTGGTTCGAGGTAGAGAGTTGATTTGGGTGCGGAGAGTGTAACGGCGCCTGAAATTGTGGCAGAGCGAATATAAGGGCACGCGAGTGGTGACGTCAGGCCCGCACGTGGTGACGGAGAACACGCCCACGCCGCTCTCGCTTCTCCAGAACAAGATCTGTTTCCATCGATAGCCGGAAGGCGGTGGTGCGACGACACGCGTAAATCTGCGAGACGCATGTTGCTGGGGAGCGTACTGTATGTACAAGGCGCTAGGCACTACCGAAGAGCAACCGCATTGCGTCAACACACATACACATCTACTTGTCTACTGTAGCCCTCGCGCAAAGCCAGCCCAGTCTATTCTCCCACCACGGACTCGTCTCCGCGACGGAACATCTCCCAAACGGGCCAGCGGGGCTAGTGAGGGCCTTCCATGCGCACATCGAAAGGGGAACGCGGTCTCCGCGAGCTGTGTCACAAGCCGCTTGCACTGACTGGGCGTAAGAGTGTCGTTGAACATAATTGCGCCTACAAGGCATAATCAATCCTAAGTCTACCAACTCAAGAGAGAGAAGACATACCTCGACAAGCGCGAGAGTTGACCAGGTCAATAAGGCCCTTTGGACAGGATCGCAGCGCCCGCTTCCATGCAAACGCTTCATCGCGAGGCTGAGCCTGTGAGGCGCTTGGCGGCGCTAGCTCGCCCGACCCGAGGTCCGCCACGATGCTCTTGAGCAAGCTACTCAATTCGCCTGGCATGAGAAGCTATGCAAGCCGGTCAGCATACGCTGAGTTGTATGCAACGAAGATCCAAGAACCTTTCTATTCACGACTTCCGGAACGGCAGACACCAGCACCTGCTCGTATACGCCTTGCTCGTTGCTCACGTCCGGAAGTACGTCCGCCGGAGATAAGTCCGTGGACAGCTGAAGTACGAGTCCCCATCGCGCCAGCAGTTCGTGGGCATCCCGCACTACGCGCGCCTCATTTGGCGCAAGCAGCACTGGGACCGATGCGTTGAGCGTGGTACTCTTGCCCTCGCACAGCTCTCCGAGCAAGCGCTCAACGCGAACACGTTCGGACGCAGCGTGTTGATCCAGGAGTGCGAGCGTGGACCCAGGACCTTCGCCAAGCGCGAGTAGCACGAACTTGCAGTCAACCTGAGCTAGCACTCGGGCTTGCAGCAGATCTGCGCGGTCGAAGGTCGTTGATTGCGTATCGAGTGCGTGTACATGTGACTCGGCGCAGGAGTGGAAGGACCGCTTGGGCGCTTGGGATGAAGGCTGAGTTGCGGGCGGGACCGCTGTAATGCGCCTTTCGGGCAACTTGTACGCAGCGTTCGCCTACATAAAACGTCAACAACTGGTAGGGTAGGCATATACGTATAAACTATGTGCGTACCTTGAGAGCTTCCGTAAGCCATGCTGGGGCCTCGCTATCTGCTACAGGTCCTCGTGCTTTGTCCAGCGCTAGTGTCCGCCTGCGTGACCTTGCTCTCTCCTCCAGGTCTTCGTCGTCGTGTCGACGAACATCATCGGCCGGGTAGGAGTTACCGGTGCGCGAGTCAATAAGGTATCTGTTGCCTGTTGACGGGTCGCGCCATTGCACCTTGTCCTCCATGGTACCGTCGTTGGCTTGGTTCTATCGCAGAGGTGAACATCAGACACGCGCTCTCGAATGGGCCGAATATCGCACTCACAGGGTAAACATATAGTGGTTCAGGTAGTGCGTCAGGATCAGCATACGATGATGTTGGACGCTTCAAGGGAGAAGAAGCCCGATCTATTTTCCGACGCTTGCGCGGAGAAGGGGAGGGAGAGGGAGAAGACTCTATCCCGAAAGCAAACTCGTGCCGAAGCAAGAAAGCACGAGTGATAGTTGTCAGACACTCTGCGACCAGGCCGTCATTCTACGACAATGATCAACATCGCACTCGAACAAGAAGGAAGAGGGGCTTACTACTAGGTGCACGGCTGTCTTGGCTGGCTCGACACAATTGTCGACTGCACTCGGCGGCAACGAGATGTTGAGCACATAGACAGGCTTGCGTTCACTCTTGCGAGGCGAGCGACGATGAGCTTCGAGGATGGTAAGCATTTAAGTGACAGAATGTGAAGATTCAGTCGTAATATACCTGCTTGTGACGGACTAGGCATGTCGTTCTCATCCGCCGGGTCATATCTGCCGAATGTGCTCCTTGAAAACTCGCTGTTAACGACATGGTGTAAGTGATTCGGCGATATGGGGTGGCGGTTCACGTCTGATGCAGTTCAGTGTGTGCACTTCACAGGCAAGAAGAAAGTAAACGTACAGATATATTGATGAGACTGAGGCGCATGTCAGCTGCATTCATTGTACGAACAAGGATGATCTCACTTTCGACAGCGCACCATTTACACTGATGAATCCCGATATCGTCATGTCGCCGAGAGTTTCGTTCAATTCTTGTACTCGCTAAGGAAATGTTAGATTTCTTAGTCATTGACATCGGCAAGGTTGTTTAGTACCTCGGCGAGAGCACGTCCATGAATGGCCCGGAATGCAGCCAACATTGTAGCTGTCTTTGGTATACTGAGCAGTCGTGCATCACTAGAGCCCTCATGTGCGCGAGATGTATCTTCCAGTTTAAACGAGACCTCGGGAAAGACCACGGCGTAAAGTTCGATTTCCTTCCGGATTAGTTCCAGCGTTTTGGCTGGTGATGGATGAGAGGTACGACGAATAGGTAACTGGCGATCATTGTCAAAGGCTGAGCGGCTAACATGAACTCAATCTTACGTTATAGAACATGTCGCGTAAACATACGACAGTACCAGGCTTATCCCTGCGCCAACGAGACGAGGGCCCGTCATAGAGACATTTGCCGTTCTATACGAGATACCGGACTTAGCAAAGCGCGGAGTAGGCAAAAAATGCTGTACCTTCATTATGATAGTTCTACATTCACGGGAGCGAGCAGTGCGTGATACAATTTCTATGCAAGATATGTCCGCGGCAGAAGCAAGAGCTGTGACTTTGGTCAGAACGCTGAGGCAACGCTACCAGCACACGGAGCCCTACCTTCTCCTCGAAACCCAAAGGTAGAGACTTCGTCTAGCGAAGTCGCCTCATAGGCCTTGCTTGTGTCTGTTTATACGTCGATATAAGGCTCTCGTACCGTTGACCTAGTCGCACGTACGATAGCGTCCGCTACTAATGGAGGCGAGTCCATCGCGGGAGATACCTTCGCCGTCATCACGCACCCAACACTCCCAGTTAGAAGCATCGACGCCTATTTCAACATGACGAGCACCGGCGTCAAGTGCATTCTGCAGTAACTCGGACACTGCCTGAGGAACGGACGTCAGAAGTTGTGCGGAACGCAGTTTAGCTCTCGTCGCGCTGGGAAGGCGTTCTAGAGACATCTCTAGTGTAGTATAGCAGTGCAGAGCATTGGAGAGCAAGAGAAAAGAGGAAGATCAGTGAAAGCAAGACGTAGAGAGGCAGTCGTGGTGGTTGGAAGACAACTTTGAAAGCCGATCCTGGAACCCCTGAGACGCGACGCGCGACGCGCCTCCGGCGAGTCAACTGCAGTTGCCTTCTACCACCACCATTATTTAACCATTACCACCACCGGAGTTGTGTACACTACATACTCGGCATCATCGAAATGGTGCGTAGCCCCAGAATCCAGGTGCTATAAGTCTGATTGACACCTTTTGCAGGTTGTATGTCAATTCTTCTTACGCGGTCAATGCAAGTTTGGGAGTAGCTGCAAGAACGAGCATCCTGCGGACAAGGTCCCGTCTGCCTTTGGACGATGTACGTGACATTTCATGTTTTACGAGAAAACCAACTCATGTGAGGTAGCTAACTCGGGCGGAAAGACGGTTGGGTCCGTACCATTTAGGTACGCTATCTGATTCTCAACGCGCCACAACCCATTGCTTAGCTCCTGCTACAGTATCGAAATTCTCACGAAGGACATTGCGCCTTCTCCCAACGGAGACAAACCGTTATGGCCACTCTCAACGTTTGGACCTGGCAAACACGACCCCAACATCACGCAACCACTGGATGAATCGCCTGAGGAGCTTCGGTGGAAGGCCGTCCAGGCGAAGCTCAATAACACCATAAATGACTACGTTCGTGCTGCATGGTTCTGTCTTGATTAGCCGCTGATGTTTAACCTCAGGTGAAATACGAGACTGACAAGATCAACGAAAGTAACAGCATCTACTCTGTGCTCGCCCAAAATGTGCCTGCCATGTACGAACACGCCAAAAAGCAGAGCACAAATGGCGGAACGCAGGAGCCCGTCGTACCACCCACACCCTTCGATCCCAACGCGCCAAAGCCTTCCGCTTTTGGTGGTGGCTCTGCTTTTGGCGCGAGTCAAAGTGCTTTCGGTGGCGGCTCGAGCACAGGAACTTCAGCCTTTGCTCAGACTGCATTCAATAAACCTTCAGTGTTTGGCGGTGGCGGCGGCTCAGGCGCATTCGGCACATCTGGCTTTGGACAATCATCTGGCACGTCTGCGTTCGGACAACCAGCGTCCGGCAGCACGACTTCTGCGTTCGGTCAGCCAGCTGCTGGTGGCGCGACCTCCGCATTCGGTAAACCAGCGACCGGTGGCACACCGTCAGCATTTGGTCAAGCAGCACAACCCGCTTCCGTCTTCGGGCAGCCGTCTCAACCTGCTTCGAATTCTGCCTTCGGGCAGACGTCGCAACCCTCGGCATTTGCTAGCGCGAAACCTGCATTCGGGCAATCAACATTCGGGCAGTCATCGATGGGACAACCTGCCGCCAGTTCGGCATTTGGCCAGTCTGCTTCAGGTAGTGCGCCCTCCGCATTTGGTCAACCGGCCACGGGTGGCGCCACCTCTGCCTTCGGCCAACCCGCGACTGGTAACCCGCCGTCTGCCTTCGGACAACCAGCAGCTGGAGGATCAACATCTGCATTCGGACAAACGTCGCAGCCAGCGTCCGCGTTTGGGCAATCCAGTTTCGGAAAGCCATCAGCGTTTGGTGCTGCTGCCAGTACGCCAGCAGCTGGAGGCTCTGGAGGCGGGTTTGCGTCCTTCGCCAGTGCGAAACCGTCCGCATTTGGAGCAGGTGCTCCCGCGACTAACACTGGCTCAGCCTTTGGGCAAGCCGCGTCTGGCTCTGGCTCTGTCTTCGGTCAGCCATCTTCCACTACCTCGACATCGGTCTTTGGTCAACCTGCAGGAGGAAGCTCGGGCTCGGTCTTTGGGCAACCAACCCCCGCTGGTTCCGGCGGTTCGGTGTTCGGTCAGCCTGCCGCAGGGTCCAACGGCTCAGTATTCGGCCAACCAGCAGCAGCAGCAGCAGCAGCAGCAGAGGCGCCATCTGCGTTTGCTAAGTCGACGTCCGGCTCTGCTTTCTCACAGTCGTCAACGGGCGCATTTGGCCAAACTCCATCCTCTGGCTCTGCATTCGGCCAACCACCCTCTGGTTCAGCGTTCGCACAGCCATCCACGGGCTCCGCGTTTGGTCAGCAACCCACAGGTTCAGTTTTCGGGCAACCCTCAAAGCCGTCAGCCTTCGCTGGTGGCTCGACGTTTGGCGCTGCCGCGGGTTTGCCACCTAAACCAGCGGCCAGCACTACGTCGAGCAGCAAAACCAGTCGCCCAAACTTCGAGGGCGTCACCGCCGGAAGCGCGGATGTATACGACGCCCTTCTCCCGCAGAATTATGCTTCGATGCTCCCCGCAACGGTTCGCGCTGCATTCGAAGCGATGTCCTTTGAGTGGGGCAACATCCCAGACTGGATACCGCCGTTGGAAATGCGATGAAGATTTGTGGCCTGTGTATACTGTTATTCCCCTGTTTATCATTTATTTCACATCGTTGCAAATCGTCGCCTCTGCATGCGGACATTGCATCTGGGTGCTATGTTTGACTAGATCCTGTTGCATATATCCAGTGCCTGTTGAGAGGGCACGAATCACTGTGCCGTGTCTTACTGAGTACTGAGTGCTCATGGGTAAACATTTGTGGCGCCGGAGAGGTTCGTTATCTCGTCCAGGTTATACAGGTACGATGGTGCACTTAGAGCGACTGATACTTAGGCTGGACCTTGTGCCGGAGGTCATGAGAGTAGTAAGTAGCTGCGCCTTGCACATCTTCTTGTCTGACATGACGTGCAGGGCATTCACCAGTGGCACATGCTGCTTAATCCATGGGCTATAGGATGTTTCCCACCTGTTCAGGTATGGCTTGGGCAAAGAGGCAGACTTTCTTCCAACACCACCACTCGTACAGATACCGCGTCTGATTGCCTTGTCTTGTTTGCACACATCACAATACCCCACGGGAAAATAGGCACATCCCGGCGGGGCGATCGGAACCCCGCGTCGGGTTGCTCGGGTATACCGACGCGGGGTCCATTGTGTGCGCCGGCGGTACACATTTACGACAACCATGTCTTCTTCCGCAGGCCGCCGGGACGATCACGCGTACTCGGTAAGATACAGCCGGTCTACCGCACATCAGGCGCATCAGGTCTTGTACTTCACTAGCTCTCCCGCAACGACGGCGCAAAGATATCGGTATCGCGGTGCCACTCAGATCTCCCTTTGTTGCTGACCAGTACGCCCCCCAGATCGGTAAGAATGTTCCTGTTTGTCTCAATGTAAACCCTGGATAGCGCTGACTCCTTGCCAAGGTCGGCCCTGGGTAGCCACATGAGCATCTTGGAATTGTGGCGAACGGAGAGGTTCGGCCGTGCTGAAGGTTAGTTTGCCCATAGACAATACATTCGATTGAGTACAACTAATTCACTGCGTTCTGGAAAGTCCAGGCTACACTATCGATGTAGCACACTATGTGCTATACCCGGAACTTGCCCCAGAAGGACCGCCGTTGACCTGCGAAAGATGCTTCGCGAAACCGTCCACAAGCGTGTCAATGTCTGTTGAGACGCTGACCATGTCAAAGCCCTGCTTGAAGCGCTTCTCCGCTTGCTCGCCGCTCAGGCCTGTACATTGTTAGATCTTGTGCCAGTGATGATCGGAGAAGTAAGGCGCACAGAAGATAGCAGCCGTCTTGCCAGCAGCATGCGACGCGTCCAGGATCTTCTGGATGGCAGCCTCGTGCTCCTTGCTCCCGAACTCGACACCCATGGCGATGGACAAGTCGAACGGGCCTATCTAGAGAAAGATATCAGTAATGTGCAGACGTCCCACGCAGGCCCGCCGGACTCACGAATGCGACGTCGATGTCCTCCTTGACAATCTGCTCAATGTCCCGCACAGCGTCCGGGTGCTCGATCTGAACGGCGATAACGAGGTTCTTGTCGGCATCCGCCTTGTACGAACCACCCAGAGCGCCGGCAGCATGCGTGAACATCGGGCCAAAGCCACGAATGCCATTCGGCGGGTATTTGCATGCGGAGACTACCTTACGCACGATCTCGACGCTGCTGGCCATTGGAATCATGATTCCGTGTGCGCCAGAGTCGAGAGCACGCTGAATGATACATTCAGATGCGCATATACGACTGTGTAGCGGAGTGGAACACACCTTGATCTGCCACACTTCATCTCCCGGGATACGGATGAGAGGAGACGCGCCAGCGCCGGAGATAGCGTTGGCGAGGTCGTAGTACAAAGGATCTGTAAGTTTGCGAACGGGTATCACTCAGCGCGCCCCTCTCCGCCATGTAGTCTCTCTACGCACCAGATATCAAGCCATGTTCTAGCTCTCTAAGTTAGCGCACTTCGCGACACACATACTAATGATACCCACCAGCGTCGATGAGTACCCAGGAAACACCCTTCGTCAATGCAAGTGAGCGTGCGATGGCCGTGCTGGTTGTTTTGGGTGAGAGAACTGATGATCGTGCGCATACAGACGCTAGACGCACCTCGGCAGCGTGAGCCACGCGCCACTCGCGCGCGCGTTGGCCTGGAGGGCCTTTCGGAGCGGGATGTTGAGAGACATGGTGGTACGAGGTCAGTCCTTCGACAACCGGCTCAGTCAGCGTCTTCTTAAGATAACTCTTCCCAGTCCCAGATTGCCCTTCCGCTAAATACTTTCTGAACCGGAGGGCGCCTGAAGAATTCGGGCCGGAAGACCGGCCCGTGTGATATGTCGGCTACCCCGCATGATTTGGCCAAGGAAGCAACTTGTCCCTCCCCACACGTCACGCGTCGAGAAGATCGACCGTCTGACATATTCGCAAATGCACTCCGCATTCGTATTAGCTTTATTGCAGTCGATTGGACGTTCTTGTTGTTCCTGTTGGTCGCAGAACGTGATGCCCCGAATGCGGGGCCCCAAGTATAAGAGCGAGAGCGAAAAAGCGGGGTACAAGTCGAGCTTGCTCCTTGCTTCTGCATCCCCGTTCACGCCCTCACGCCCGTCATGCGTCTCTATACAGTCGCTCTTGGCCTCTTTGCGGGCTTGGGATCGGTGAGGCCAACAACCTCTCCAGCTTGACCTTTGCTCATCATCTGGTAGTTCTTGTTCGGTTATGACACTGGTATCATCACGACCGTAAGTAGCTCCTCTATATTTCTATTGTTTGTATCGAGACTCAGGGACTTTCAGAGTATCGCGCACACCAGCTTCAAGAACTGTATGCGGCGAACCTTCTCCCCTCTTCTCGCCCGACATTAACCACATGATATCTTAGACATGCACAACCCGAACGCGGCATGGACAGGCGCCGTACGTCTTATACCCTAGTCTCATGGCCTCTTCCTGAAAGTTTGCAGATTGTCGCTACATATATTGCTGGCGAGGCTGTCGGTGCTCTTACTCAGTCAGCAGTGGGTGATCTGCTCGGCCGTAAGCGCTTCATGGGAATGATGTGCTTGATCGTGCGTCTTCGTTTCTCTGCCTATATGCGCGTTTTTAAAGCTTCTAAGGTTACCCTTGGTACCGTCATTCAAACTGCGGCACAAAACTTCGGCATGTTTCTCGCGGGCCGCATCCTGACGGGTATCGCCGTGTGAGTCTTTAACCTTGGATTCACGTCTTCGAGAGATGCCAAACGCTCTGGTAGGGGTGCACTTGTCGGTACAGTGCCGATGTATAATGTCGAGATCTGTGAGTCTCCCTTTGGGCTCTGTAGACGATATGGCATCTGACGAACCGTGATAGCACCTCCAGAGATCCGTGGTATCATTGGAGGTCTGTCTGGGTTGATGATTGCAGCCGGTACCTTTGCTGGTACGCACGCTCTTCGTCTTGGACTCTTGATCATTCCTTGCTCACAGAGTTCATAGCCAATTGGGTCGGATACCTCTGTGGCTACGCATCTTACGGCCAGTTCCAGTGGAGATTTCCTCTCGCGCTCCAAATCCCGCCGGGTGTTATGCTTCTCATTGGTCTCTTGACGTTCCTCCCGGAGTCCCCTCGCTGGCTTATCCGCAAGGGCCAGGACGAACGCGCGTACTACATGTTCGCTAAGATCATGGGCTCGGCTTCGGTGCGTGTGAATATCGTGTTGATCATCACTGCTTGTACTCAGAGTCTCTCCTTGTAGCCTGAAACTCGCCATGAGTTCGAGGACATGCGCGAGCAGGTTCTGTACGAGCAGCGTCACGAAGTGAAGTCGCTCAAGGAGGCTTGGACCCGCTACAGGAAGCGCGTCTTTGTCGCCATTGTCGTTCAGGCTATGACTTCGCTGACTGGAGTGAACGTTATCGCCTACTGTACGTTCGAGTATATGCTTTCCATGTATATCCATCTGACGCTTTCACAGACCAAACCACACTCTACCAGGCTTTTGGCATCAAGGGACAGACTGTACTCCTCATGTCGGCCATCTACGGCACTGTCGGATTCATTGCGAACGGTATTTCCGTACGTCAAAGTCTGTCTCCATAGATTGTCTATCCTGACAAATGTTCTAGATCCGCTTTGTCGACAAGGTCGGCCGTGTCACAATGCTCAAGATGGCACTTCCGACTCTCGTCGGCATTCTCATCTACTGTGCTGTCATGGGTCACTTCTTCAACACCAGCGATAACTTGGTCGGCAAGGGTTTTTCTATCCTCGGCCTTTACCTATACACGTTCACCTACTGTGCGCCCTTGCCATTCTTTTTTAAGCCATTCGTGCTAACACTCTGTCAGACCTCGGCGTCAACTCTACAACATGGCTCTACGGAGTCGAGGTTCTGCCGGTCTCCCTGCGCAGCACCGTCACCGGCTGGGCAGCAGCGACTCATTTCATCTTTAACATCGGTGTCACGGAGGCGGGTCCGACCGCATTTGCGACCATCCACGAAAACTACTACTGTGCGTCTCTTTCGCGGGACCTGTGTGCCCACAATGCTGACGTTTTCATGCAGATGTCTTCGCGGCCACTACGACAATATTTGCGCTCTTCGTATACCTGTATTTCCCCGAGACTAAGGGACGTAGTCTTGAGGCTATCGCCGAGTCCTTCGGCGACAAGGTCGTCTCCGCGGACGAGGTCAAATCGGAGGCGCCTGACGACATGAAGAAGGTTCGGGATGAGCAGATTGAAGTTGTGCCCTCGGTCTGACATGTCTCCCCGTATGCGCGGAAATCCTGATTTTTTTCCCCCCGGGCACGACATCGTATTACTAGTTTATGTATAGCATCATACACCGCACTCAGGTATCATTAGCAGGTCGTAAGCCCAAACCTAAGCCCAGGAGTTTATGACTCTGAAGTACTAGTACGAAAACAAGGCAGAGCCCACTCCGTTTGCCGAGCAGTACAAGTTGAGTAACAGCAAAGCCACAGCCCGCGTATACTTGAGTAAAACATGTATAGTCCGGCTGAACTACCTATATATAATACAAAGCGCTGTCAACATAGGGTTAGGGTTAGCGCGTCGCGCCAGCCGAAAAACGGCCCGCCCAGCCCGAAGGCCGGAGCGGGACAGGGAAATATTGAGACGGTGCATGAGCCGAAGCCCATCGTTGATGCTCATGCTCGTGTTTCGTTGAATCTGGTTGACGTGGTACAATCACTCTCCGTTTGACAGAGTTGCGGCGAGATCCAGACGAGATCTGCCTCCTGAGACGGTGCGAGGAGAGCTCAAGATAGTATAGGCCTCGTGCTCGACTGTTTTGGCTGGGGATTTTCGCAAGGTGACATGGTCAAAATATCTGTTACTCAAGCATATCACGCGTTGGCAATGTGAGAGCAAAGTAGATCGATATAGCAAGGATACGGGAACGAGGTGGGTGTCGGAGACAAAGGCTGAGAGACCCGCGCGAGTCATGAGACGACGTGTGCCGGCGGTTGCGCGTGTGACAAAAACGACCGGCTCTTGTCCTCTCCCGTCATCGCCGTGCTCGACAGCTCGCTCACCGTCTCCCTCTCCGTACCCAACGCTTTCTACAACATCCCATCCCATTATACTTAATATCGATTTAAAAAGGACTCTGATAGCTGTTTATATTTGCTCTCCTCTCTTTGTACCGGTCAGCAATCCCTTTGAACCCCTGCCTTTCGCGCATCTCGACTGAGCCAGCGATCAGCCATGCCATCTGTCATCGCCCCCTCGACCCTCGTCCGTGACTCTCCGCCACACACCGCCAAGAAGTTTGCAGGTCGTCGTGCACGTGCCCGAGGGCGGAACGGGCGCCTGTCGGACGACGAGATCGAGCGTCACGCTCAGACGGACTCTGACACGGACAGCGACAGTTCTTCGCTCGAGTCTGCGTCGGACAGCGAGACTGAGCCTGCGAGCGAGGATGCGCCGCCCGCACCGGCACCTGCCGTGTTGGCCGGACCGGTTGACTGGGCAGACGAGGTCAATGCGGGAGGAGACGAGGAGCTGCCCGTCCTCGACTTTGCCGACATGGACCGTGCAGCGCGCGCTGCAGTCCAGCCGAAGCCCCGCAAGGCGGCCAAGCAGGCTTCAGCGTCGGCCATGACCCGTACGGTGTCTGCCCCTGCCTCGACTCGCTCGCCAGCGCCACCTGCTCCTGAGCTCTCGCCTGCACCAGAGGAGCCCGAGCCGGCACAGGAGGCAAATCAGGAGCACAAGTCGGCCGTCGATCGCAGGGAACCCGGTGTGACTGCTCGTCAGGCGTACCAGGAGCGTTTGGAGCATGACCCTGCGTTCATCCCTCGTGTCGGCGGCTTCTGGGGTCACGATGACCGTTTGCTGGACAAGGATCTTCGGAGCTTGAGCAACTGGTGGCGTGGACGCTGGCAGGGCAACTTCAGGGGCCGTGGTGGATTCCGTGGACGCGGTGGCTTCTTCGGCAATGGCGACCGACAGGAGGACGGCATGCCCGATGAGGAGCTGCCACCCATCGAGCGTCAATGGGGTCACGACGGATTCGAGGAAATGAAACGTCGCGACGAGCAGCGCCACCAGACGCGCGGTAATTTCCGTGGTGGCAGAGGCGGTTTCATGGGTGCTCGCGGCGGACGCGGTGGGTTTCCTGCGCGTGGCGGTGGCATGGCAGGCGCCCACCCGGTCCGCCAGGCACCATCGTCTTCATCCGAGGAGAAGAAAGTCTGGTACACGCAGAAGCCGGAGCGCATGTGGACTAAGAACCACGAAGGCGTGTTGTACTCGGATCCCGCTCTCAAGCCTCGTGCCGGCTCTGGGCCTGCTTTCCGCGTCAAGCTCTCTGGCAAAGATAATCTCGAGATCGTGCGCACGCCACCAACTACGATGCCACCGATTTCTTCTGCGCCGGATCCGTCGTCTGCTTCGAGTAGCGCCGGTGGTCCCGTTCCGGTCGTGCGACTTCCGCGTATGGCCAAGCGCGCTGACAAATCACAGCCTGCACCCGCTGCTTCACCAGTCGTACCGTCGATCTCGCCCCAGCCTACAATCGCAAGCTCGAACGATGAGGCGTTCAAGATTACCCAGCCGCCACCGCCGACCGTGATTCCCATGCCTAACAATATGCCACCGCCTGGTCTGCCACCACTCGAAATACCACCGCCACCCGACACCACTGCGCCTCCAGCCGACAGCGCACTTTGGAACCCAGCCGTACCCGCACCAGCGCCTATGCCTGAACAGCCTGCACCTCATGTCGATCAGCCGCAGCCAATGTACGGTCAACCGCCAATGCCAGTTCCGTCGCCCAGCTATGCACCAGCACCATACGGCTATGCGCCGCAGCTGCCCCCCGGTATCGCGCTTTCGCCACAAGGCTTCCCGTACGAAGTTGCAACTGGTCGTGCAGTGTACCTCCCACCTCCACCGCAACCGATGTACGCGCCACCGCCGTTCGTACCCGGCCATATGCACCACCCGTCATACGGCCATGCGCACCACCCCAGCCACTCGCACAGTCATTCGATGAGTATAGGTGGTATTCCTGCTCCCGCTACGCCTACGCTGCAGGAGATCTTCACGCCTGCACGACCGCGTGGGCGTATCGAGATCCGCAAGCCAGACGGGTCCGCTCCTGTTGCCGCTCCTGCACCTGTACCTGAGCCACAAAGCGATGCCAACCCCACGTCGCCCGCTCAACCGCAAGAGCAGGAGCAGCCGCAAGAGTCTGCAGGCCCGCGCGAGTTCTTCCCGCCAGGCAGCGAAGAGCCTGTTGCGACGCAAATGGGCGGGATGGTGTTCTATAACCATCATCAGCAGCCGCAGCATCAGCAATACTACTACCCGCCGCCGCACGAGTACGCGCCGCAGCCGCCTATGTACGGTCATCCGGGGATGGAGTATGGTTATGCGCAGCCGCCGCCCGGACCGCAGGGGACTGTGTACTATTGAGCGCTGTGTCTGCTCTTTTATTGATTAATGCTCCTGCGTCTCTTCTGTGTTCTTGCATCTCTGCTTCGTTGCTTCTTTGCCTACTAGTTTCTATCACATAAGATAACCCCTTCTCGCGCCCGCTCCAATGCCCATGTCTCTTCTCCCCGCACACCATCCCCCTCACGACCCCATGACCATGCTCGTTCTTCTCCTTGCCATTAAACCTCAGAGTACAGAACAGTCACATACAACATCAATACAACCCGCAATTTGCCTCCCGCTGTATATACTTACTCTCTAGCCCTCGCCTCCCGCATACACCCCGCCCTTGGTCTCGTTCGCATTATCTCTCTGTCTTTCTGTTTGACCACATGCTTGCATGCTTAAGTACAGTATACACTGTACCCTTCTGTTTTTTGTCTTTGGTGTCTGCTCTTTGTTTTCGCTTGTCGAGTACGTAGTTTCTTTGGCTTGACGAGATCGCAGTTCTTTTCTTGGTTCAGATGCTAGATGTGGAAGAGTGGTGTGACGGACGCGGTGTGACTGGACGCGTCGTGGCGTCGGATGCCGGGATACGGTCTGTTCTCCCTTTCGACGCGTACGTGGGCAGCTGCGACGGTGTACTACGTGCATTGCTACTATGCTAGCTAATATCGTGCTAAGCTATACATATTACGATGTATGCGCCAGTGGTAGGTCTAGACCTCGCGCACCAGTCCAAGACCAGCAAGCATCCTTCAGTCCAAGACATCCCTCTCCACCCCATATAACCGCCCCTCCCTCTCATTCCGTCTGACTAGAGCTGCGCCCTCACCCACCACCCTCATCCATCATAATCACCATTATCAACATGCTGGCCATGCCCCTCCCCGCATTCGACGTCCCCGTCTCGCCCCTCCTCGAAGACTCGGACTGGAAACGCATCACCTCTCCCCGCCCGCCTTCATCCGCTTCGGCGCCGTCTATATTCACTATCTTCAATACCAGTCGTCCGGAGCCGTGGCCGGTACCACCTGAGAGACCCAGCGGTCTACGAGTCGACTGTAGCGCACAGTCCTCGCTCAGATCTCGAAGGCCTAACCCGGGCACTGACCGTGCAGACGACAGAAACCCGCGCTCTACACCGCTAGACGCGGACGTCGAAGACCCGCGTTCGCCTCCGCACAATACTGCACCTCCGAACGTCGCGGTCAAGATATCCGCACGAGAGATATTCGATCTTCCTCCTTCTCGTACTCCGGGCATCGTATCGAGTCCGGACGTGATGTCGCCCGATCTTTCACCGCCGTCTTTCCCTCGCGCGCAATCGTTCCATTTCGTAGATGAGGAGAATAGACCGCATACGTTGCGTCGGAGGCGTGCGCAGGTGTTCGAGCTTGGGACGTCGGAGAATGTTGGACGTCGCTCTCCGCTTGATTCTCGAGATGCGGAGGCGATATTGAAGGCACTGCAGATGCAGGGTTCGGTTAGGGAGACGTTGTTGAGTGGAGGGACGGAGGAGGGAATGAGGATTTTAAGGGAGACTGTGCGGCAGAACGAGTTCGTACGTATCTTGTTCCCTACTCGTAACGCCCGATTGAGCTGATAAGGGGTTGGATAGGATCTCGAGTTTTGGTGCAGCGTGGTGATACTGCTCTCCGTGCTGCTCGGGGCTATGGTGGTTCTGCTCGCGACGGAGACCTGAGAAGAGAGACCACCGTTGTCCCTATGGATCGTTTCTTTCCCGATGATATAAGATGTAGACTGAGTTTCATGTATGTGCCACCAGCCTACCACGAGCAAGCTGTTTGTATGCGCTGCGATGCGGTTAATGTTATGGACGGTTGTGGGTGCAAGAATCCACCCAAAATCCACCGATAAGGAGAGACAACGGATCAAAAATAGTCGGCCGAGACCTCTGCTTCGAGCTCACTTGCGGCGCACCGAAGGGCTTCCGTCTTAAGCTTGGTTGAAGCAAAATGGACAAGGCGGAGATGCGAGGCGTTTACAGTGGCAGGGGACGCAGTACCGGAGGAGAACAGAAGGAGTTAGCCGTGGGTTGTTGGTGGAGGTCGAGAGTCGACGAGGCGTCGGAGGCGAGCCGCAGCCTGAGTAAATGATCAGCGAAGTCCGGCCGCATTGTCCGAGTCTCACAGGCAAGTCTTCGAAGACTGTCTTCCTGCTCCCCACCGTCATAATCTCTCGATTCTGCAAGGTGTTATGCATTTCATATGGCTCAAGAAGGATCCAACAGTGTACCCTAACTTTAGAGATATATACGAATACAGCAAAGTTTGTGCGCTCGTATGCGGCTGCTTCCTTATCTCTGTTTCGGCATCAGCTTCCTTCGGGGCGCGCGTTTCCTCCACCAGCCCGCTGCCCCGGACACTTTATTTGATCCATTCAGTAGCATGCCGCCTATATATCCCAAGACGTAGTAAAATGCTGCGCCCCGCTCTTCTGCCTTCCCCTCCCATCTTCGCGTGATGTCGGCGATCGACGCGCAGCCCACCGCGACGAGCGCGCCTGACGCTTCGACGTCCCACCCCAGCGTCGCGGCCAAGCTCAAGCACGGCGCTGCGCGGATTGGGCGTAAAGTGACTACGCGCCATGGCTGGTTTGGGGACTACGACTACGCCTGGCTATGCATGCCTTCGCTGCCGAGTTATACACGCGCGGCGCGCACGCGCCGTCCACCGCCGTTCTACGCGCTTGAGGCGGACATGCCGCTGTTGCTCGCCATTGGATGCGGGCTGCAGCATGCGCTGGCTATGCTTGCTGGGCTTATTACTCCGCCTATCATATTTGCGAGCTCTCTGAGCCTTGACGCGGAGACGTCTGCATACATGATTTCGGCGTCGCTCATTGGCTGCGGTGAGTAGTGGAACGCGGTTGTACAATTGGCGATGGTGCTGAGCGCTGACATGGTCTCCAGCACTTCTCAGTCTGTTGCAAATGTCGAGGATACGGATATGGGGAACGGGATACTACATTGGGACTGGGCTGTTATCTGTCGTCGGAACAAGCTTTGCCACTTTGAGCACGGCAAACTCGGTGCGTAAAGCCAGGCACTTGCCCTCAGTTCGGGAGACTGACTCATTCGCCAGATCTTCAGCGCAATGTATGCGGATGGGACATGTCCGACGATCACGAACGCAGACGGAACGACGAGTAACGGTCCTTGTCCTGACGCGTATGGAATGCTCCTCGGTACGTATTGTACTCGACGAGCTGGATGAATTCAACTTACACGTCCGCAGGGACGTCTCTGGTGGCGTCTTTCTTGGAGATGGGTCTCTCCTTCGTTCCTCCGCGCGTTCTTAAGCGCATCTTCCCTCCAATGGTCACTGGTACGTGTCTAGCATACCAGACCTTTGGCAGATTCTGATTCTTGGAATAGGCACGGTGATTGTGATGATTGGCATGTCTCTAATCGGTGATTCTGGGATGTTGAATTGGGGTGGTGGGTCGAACGGCTGTCAAGCCCGTCCGGAAACTGGCATCTTCGCACTCTGCCCAACAACCCTCGCACCTCGCCCACTTCTGTGCGTAGTTCCACTCACTGGACCTCCGTTCACCATCTAATGCGAGTACATCTAGCTGGGGTTCGCCCGAGTTCATCGGCCTGGGATTCCTCTCTTTTATCTCTATCGTCTTGACGGAGCTTTTTGGATCGCCATTCCTCAAGAACATCTCCATCATTATCGGTCTCATCGTCGGCTGCATCGTTTCTGGTGCAGCAGGTTACATCGACGGAAGCAGCATTAAGAGTGCCCCGGCCATCACCTTCCTCTGGGTGCACACTTTCAAAATTGGCGTCTATGGTCCTGCTGTCTTGCCCATGCTTGCTGTATACAGTATGTACTCTCATAGCTCAGCGTACGTATATGCTAATCTCCTTATAGTTTCATTGATGATGGAGGCTACCGGAGATATCACTGCGTCTGCCGAGGTTTCGCGCGTAGCTGTAGAAGGCGAGGAATTTGAGAGTCGTATTCAGGGCGGTTTGCTCAGCGATGGTCTCGGCGGATTCTTCTCCGCGCTCTTTACTGTCGCTCCTCTATCGGTCTTCGCTCAGGTAGGCCTTCCGTGCTCGCTCTCGGTTGTCTGTATGCTCATCATGTGTACAGAACAATGGTGTCATCGCAATCACACGATGCGCGAACCGGCAGGCAGGACGCTGGTGCTGCGCTTTCCTCCTCCTCTTTGGCATCATCGGAAAGATCTCCGGTGTCTTCCTCGCCATTCCCAATTCGGTTCTCGGTGGCGTGACGACATTCCTGTTCGCAAGCGTCGTCGTCTCAGGTGTACGCGTGCTCTCGTATCTACGCTTCACCCGCCGCGATCGCTTCGTGCTTGCTGCGGCCTTCTCCTTTGGCGTTGGAGACTTGCTCGTGCCGGATATCTTCACGCACCTGTTCGACGGTGTCAACGCAAATAAGGGCTTGCAAGGCTTCCTGAACTCCATCAGTATCATCTTGACAACGCCTTGTACGTGCAACTCTCTCTCTTGACCGCACGTCTATGACTGTCGCTAACCTCATCATCAGTCCTGATTTCGGGCCTCGTCGCGGTCGTTTTGAATCTCATCTTACCAGAGGAAAGCTTATTCGAGATGGCTGAGTCTGACGGCGAGGATGATGAGGATATCGTTGCGGTTGAGGAGCAGAAGGGGTCGCAACACTCGACAGAGAAGCATTGATTCTTGTTTGGTTGTGTTCTTGGATACGCATGCTTTATAGACTTGAATCCTGACGTCTTGGCATAGAAGTACATGATGACGCATCACCGAGTACTGAGGATAAGCTATGCTGTTACGAGATACTGGGCCAGTAAGCAGACAACGAAGCCATCTCAAGTCAAGGGCAGCGTTGTCTAAGGAGAATGACCCTGCGTCGCAGCAATCAGCCAGTGCTCGACGATGCTTGTACCTGAAACCGATCGGCATCGTAGTACACGGCCGAAGGAATAGCAAGATATGTGAGAACTGCCGTGGGCATGTCGGTGACGCCCACCGACGAACAATAGTAAACTGAAAGTCGGGCACGGTTCGAAATGGGAACGTGGTGATGCAATCATGCATGATGGCTCATTGTGGCACTGATTCACACGTGGTCGACCGACCACAACCTATATCAACCTCAAGCGCCGCCTCTTCTGCTCCCTCACTCTTCCCTCCACCTTCCTCACGTCGCGAGCAAAAGCAACCAATGAAACCAGCCACACGCTCGCTGTCGAGAAACGAGATGGATCCGTTCTACGCTGGTCCCCAGTCCAACCACACGGGACCATTCACAAACTCTGAGATGCAGAGGCCGGACGCTTACTGGGTACGTTGTAGCCTACTACGCTTCATGCCACACCATAATAACATGATAATACAGCCAAACCAGCCGATGCGAGGCTTGGCGCCCAACGGTCTTGGTTCGAACCACGTCGGGTCGTCTGGAGGAGGGTTGCTTGCTAGGCGCCTCCCACAGCTGAACCAGGTATGTTCGCCCCGTCGTCTCGATGATCTTGAAGTTGAATTTCACGGTACCGTATAGTACTGGCTCACTGGTCCGCGCGGCTCGCAAGCCAGGTCGACTGCGTCGACGATGATGACCGGACTCCCGCCTGCCACATATCGCCCGTACACCCCGCGTGGTCCTGTGGTTCCTCGCGGCAACACCAACTACCCGGGCGCAATGCAGGATTATTCCACCAGCGCAGCGACCCTCATACGCACCATGCCACCGCCCAACACCCAGTCCTTCGATCCTCACCAGCAGGCGACCTACCAAGACCCATTGGCAGCTTTCCTGGCACCGCCCCCGGCGCCGACTACCGGCACCACTTCGCAAGCTGGACCTGCGACGTCAGTGAGCGACGTCGCAAACATTCCAAATGATGTTGAGGTCGACCTGAGCGCGTCGCCGTATACGCTCTCTC
The DNA here is from genome assembly GCA_001632445.1 of Peniophora sp. CONT. Lineage (NCBI taxonomy): Eukaryota > Fungi > Basidiomycota > Agaricomycetes > Russulales > Peniophoraceae > Peniophora > Peniophora sp. CONT. The sequence continues at coordinate 37,032 of KV424686.1, read as the reverse complement.
CCTCCACTGTCGAACGGGTCATAGATGGCAACAATAATGGCATACAGTCGAACAGTACGAACTCCATCAACAGCACTTCATGAGACATACTGACGCAAGATTCTACATCAGATAACACCCATCCTATCCCTCCTCTGCCCGCGAACCAAGGCATGAACGCGCTCGCACAACCATCGCATATAGTACCGTCACAACGTGGGCCATCCGTCTTCGGTCCTCACCAGCAGCCGCTCTATCTGGGCCCGCCGTCACCCCCATATCAGTCTATGCAGACCAGCGCGCACCCGCCATATGGGCCTGTGGCTTCGGGTCCTCAGATCCACTACGGCCAGCCTGATGCGATGCACGTCCGCGCCTCTCGCGCCATGAACGACAGCCATGCCATGACACCACCGAACACCCATCCCTTCGGTCCCCACCAGCAGGCGACTTACCATGTCCCTTCGGCCGCTCATATTGGTCCGGGTGGTCCGCCAGGAATGTTGCCTATGTCGGCGACGACCGCAGCGCCTCTGTCTGAACAAGCGCCGGGGTCATACTACGCGCATGGTCCTATGATTCCGTTCGCCGACACTCGCAATTATCCCGGAGCGATGCATGGCCAGTCTACTCGCGCTGCAGGCCACACCTACGCGATGTCACCACACAATGCCCAGCACCTTGGCCCCCAACAGTCTGCTTACCCGCTTGCCCAGCCGAGCGCGTCCTCGCAGTATGGGCCTGCGGCTCTGGATCCTCATATCGACCACAACCATCCTGGCGCGATTCACGGCCACAACTTTGCTACGAACAACGGTCACGTTATGGCGCCGCGCGACATTGAGCCCCTCGGTCCGCACCAGCAGGCAACATACCAAGGGCCCTTGGTGCCATCTCAAGGTCTTTCTGCTGGGATGGCAGAGGGAAGCAGCGCTCCATCAATCGACCTCGAGACATCGCACTTCGACACGACCGGAATGAACTTCAGTTTTGACACTGAAGCGGTCGCGTCTGATTTTCAGCGGTCGTTGGATCAGTACCATCCTGCCGCTGCGACAGACAGTACGAACATCATTTGAAGCTCTCGCAAGCGTCGCACTGATACATCTTCTGCATTAGATTACATAGAGCCTTTCGTTCCTCCCCTCGCAGAGCTATCGCAGGCACCTCGTCAGCCTGGCCCGACCGCGTTTCAGGCGCCGTCGCCTTCCACACCCATGTACGGGCCGCCCAGCCCGTTCGAGCCATCGAACGCGTTTGTGCAAGCGACGCACGGTGCGTAATGTCCATTCTTTCCATGCTAGAAACCATTCTGATCGCTTTTATTCAGCCATCGCGCACAACCACAACTACTATTCCAACTCACGGGGACCGGCGCGAACAGGCGCGCCATACCCACAGTCTCGGGTCACCGCTCCTAGCGCAGACCCGAGCGCAACCAACTTTACATCAACCGATGCCTTCGTCCCGGGAGGTGCCCAGACTACGGTCACTGGCCGAGTACCGTCGTCACACCACGGAGCAGCGCAGGCAGCGGCGAGCTCGTCATCGGATATTCCACCGAAAACCAGGTGGGAGCTTATCCGCTGGTACTGGGCGCATCCGGACTTTACAGTCGGCCTGACCGCTGAGCAACGCACGAGGATCAAAGCGATGCTCGACGAGGGGCCCAACAAGAAAGTGTCACGTCGGTGCCAGTGGGTCGACAGGAACGGTGTTCCGTGCCCCGACCATCGCGACTTCAAAAGCCATGTCACGCGCGATCGGCACGTTCACGATACGCATTGCCACTACTATCGCACCATCGACGGGGAGAGGGTCAAGTTCGCGCTGCCCGGTGTCAGAGGCAGCCCCTGCTGCTCATACTGCGGGGTATGTGTCGGACGGAATGACACGCATACCAAGGACCGGCACGAGTCGAAGTGCGATAACAATCCAAATAGGATGCCGGCTGGCGAGGAGTTTAAAGGAATCAGGAGGCCGAGAGATAAGGCGTAGACGAGAGGCGAAGGCGGGGGACACTATGGCTGGGCCATCGGGTGGAGATCTGGAGAATGATCAGGATGCGGTTTCTTTTTGCTCTCTTGGACGGACCGACTCTTTATATGCGCACAAATAATTGTAACTCGCAGCCCTGAGCAATACACGATCGTCTTATGTATCAGCGAAGATCCAGCGCCAGTCCGTCCGCGAGCGATGATCATCAGCGCGGCGCGGGCGCAATCATATTTCCCGAACGCCTGAACGCAGTATGCCAGACTTCGGACTTTCATAGACGTGATTTAAGTTCTACGCACTTGAATTCTTATATCTGTGGACTACTTCGTAAGGTGTATTGGGCTCTATGAATCATATCATCATCGCACTTTACTTTCGGGTGAGGAGTAGGCAGTGGACAGAGGATGCTGACGCACGTACCACTGCTGGCTGTAAACCCGCGCAGCATAATCCAGAGCCGAGGAATCGCGGGTATGATATGAATTCGATCCACTGATATCGCTCATAGTGATACAGTGAATGTGGTTGGCAACGCGTCGGCCGTGCGTGAACCGTTCCGGTTTCCGAGGTCTCAGTACTCCAGCTCACCTTAAAACAGTCGTCTGCTATGTATACTTTTATTTACTCAAGCATTAATGGGGTAGTGGTAACCTGGGTCGTTGCCATCGACCCGCCGGGGGTTCGATTCCCCCTTAATGCAGTCCGCCAGATCTCTGCAATTTTGTTTTTGCTCTCATATAGCATGCTCAGGTAAGTTCCCAGAGCTTCTGTTTTCAAGATTAACTCTTCGAAGCCTGCATCTCCCATAAGTATTTTGAGCAATCCACTCGGCTTGCAGGCACAGCGCAGAGATGGGGCAATGATCGGCTGGGGTTATCACATGTGTCAGTCTTCCACGACGGGCTGTAAGTGCGTCATAAAGCATTTCATGTTCAGGCTCTCAACTCCAGCTCCGCATCTACCTTTATAATCTCCAGCTATCACCGGTCGCTGTCACTTTTACTTCCTCGATCTCGCTTGGCTTTCTAGTTTTGGCTTTAGAGCGGGTGACAGAGCACCAAGTCGATGAACTACATTTGGGGAGCCGTCAACGCGATCAGCGCACCGTACCAGTACTACAAGGAGCTTCCTCCGCTTAACCCGTCTACGCTTACTGGTGCTATCGATGTCATTGTTATACGACGACCGAAGGAGGAAGGGGATGGCGACGAGCTTGCTTGTTCGCCGTTTCACGTTCGCTTTGGGAAGTGGCAGGTACTACGACCAGCCGAGAAGAAGGTGCGTATTTTGATTTGCATACGTCGAAATTCGTATTGAGTTTGGTCACAGGTGAAAGTGCTGGTCAATGGCAAGCCCATACCGTTTAACATGAAGATTGGAGAAGCCGGCGAAGCCTTCTTCGTCTTTGAGACCGAGGGCGAGATCCCGGAGAACCTGATAACTTCGCCCATCCTCGCGCCGTATTCCCCTCCCGGATCTACAGCCGACCTTCCGAATACAACTACTGGTCGCTTTGGTGCTCGCGAGGATGGAGCTATGCCCGAGCAAGAGCCCGAGTTCCTCGACCTTAACGCGCCACAGACAACCGATGCCGCCGAGGCAGACGCACTGCGCGGCGCTCCAGGACCCGAGTACATCGTCGAGGATACTGGCTCGGACGACTTGCTATCTCAAGCTGCGGACGCCGGTAAGGCCGTTGCGCGCGCTGTCGACGAGCACGAGCAGGACGTCCAGATCAGGTTACGCGACCGTATCCGGGCGCGGTATAACATGACGCAGACGGCGACTGCTGACCGTCAACCTGGTGGCAATCCGGCTGACGAGGGCGACGAAGTCCTGCCTTCGCCGCCAGATGTGCAGCCCAACGAGATCATTGACAACGGCGGTAAGCGCCCAAAGCACATCATGCGAACTCGATGCTTATAGCCATATCTAGACATTATGATCGACATGGGCGGCTACCACTCTCAGAAGCGCGCGAAGGATTCTGAAGATTTCGATTCCGACGCCTCTGAAAGCCATGGCAAGCCCGGCGACACGAACCACATAGCCTTCCCCTCGTCCGACTCTCCCCCACCAGCAGATCCAGGCCGTACGCCCCGCCTCGGCGAGCCTGAACCCCGACAAGTTCGTCACATCCCCTTCCCCAGCGCACGCGCAGGTTCAGCACCGCCGGACGACCACAGCACGCTGATACCCCCAACCGAAGAGTACTCGTGGGAGTGGGGCGCCTTTCCCCAGCGTTCGCCTGTCAAACCTACCTTCCCGCGTTCTGGGCGCTCGCCACTCATAGATGAAGAGCTTGGTCTGCCCGCCAGCGTCGATGCTGCGGTGAGCGACTTCCATCGGTCGAAGAGTCTGCCTCCCGATCTTGAGGATGCGGGTGCGACTTCTGAACCGGAACCGGATCGCGAGCGTGAGCACGAGGATGAGAAGAGTGGTGGTGAGGAACCGCTTTCGGAAGGGGAGCAGGATCGCGCACCGCGAGGTGGTCCGCGGGATGGGAAGGGGACGGGTTGGGGACGTTGGTGGAGACGTAGCGGTGGGAAGAATCGTACACAAAGTGTCGATGTGCGCCAGGCTCAGGGAGAGGTAGATGATGCGGAGAAGGCAACTGGTCGACTACGATCGGGAAGTGGCGCTGAGAGGCCAGTGTTGAGGGAGATCGAGAGCTCTCCGGTAATACCGGTGCGTGAATTCGATGGTATTCGCACGCGCATATACTCATAGGTAGTAGGTGACAAAGCTTGACGCGACCCTGCAGGTAGAGACTCAATCGCCTCCAGCACCTACTGTTCCGCTCTCTCAAGAAGCCTCGGAGCCTGAGAAACGCTATGCAAAGACACTACGTCTCACTTCTGAACAGCTGGTACGGCATTTCGTACGATTTCTGCTCAAGTAGTACTGACGATCACACAGGAGAGCCTCGAACTCAAGCCCGGTGCGAATACGCTTACCTTTTCGCTTTCCGCCACGGGAAATGTTGCTTGTACGGCGAACATCTACCTATGGGAGCACACCGACCATATCGTCGTCTCTGACATTGACGGCACTATCACTAAGTGCGCCTCGTTCATGCGTACATCCAGGACCCAGCGCTGACATGCCCTTTATTATAGGTCTGACGCGCTAGGCCATGTCTTCACCATGATTGGTCGCGACTGGACGCATCTAGGCGTAGCAAAGCTCTACACCGATATCGCCCGCAACGGGTACAGAGTGATGTATCTCACCTCCCGCGCCATTGGCCAAGCCGACACCACAAGATGGTACCTACAAAGCATCAAGCAGAACGACCACCAACTCCCTGAAGGTCCCGTCATCATGAGCCCCGACCGCCTACTCGCATCTTTACATCGCGAAGTCATCATGCGCAAGCCCGAGGTGTTCAAGATGGCTTGTTTGAGGGATATCCAGAGGTTGTTTGGGCCGCTTGCTCCACATCCTTTCTATGCGGGCTTTGGGAATAGGATTACGGACGCGATGTCGTATCGCGCTGTGAACATTCCGTCCAGTCGGATCTTTACTATCGATAGTAATGGTGAGGTGCGGATGGAGCTACTGGAGCTGGCGGGATACAAGTCACCGTGAGTATTCACCTCCTTCATATATAACCTCGTAGACTGACATGAACTTCTGCAGATCCGTAGCGAGCTACATCCACATGACAGACCTCGTCGACCAAATGTTCCCGCCAATCAACCAGAAATACTCGACAGAATACACCGACAACTCCTACTGGAACGCACCGATAATGGACGTCCAGCTACCCGACCTCGCACCTCCCTCCCCGGCACTATCCGCCCGCTCAGATCAAACGACAGGATCGACACTCGCGCGGATACGTAACTTCAGTTTGCGTGGACCGCGCGCGACGAGCCCGGAACCGGGCACTTCTACACCTGCTTCTACTGTGGATGATGGGCAACGCGGAAGGCAAGGCGAGCGTGAGCGACAGCGGACGGTGTCGAGTATATCGCGTATTTCGGGTGCGCTTGCCAGTCTCAGCCGTAGCGTGAGCCCTGGCAGCCCATCTGGGACCAGTATATCAGCCCTATCACCCGCACGCTCTACAACGGATATCTCAGAAGTAGAGGAGGACGAGTTTTATCGGAAGAGCGAGAGGCGGCGGCGCGAGCGTACGTTGAGTATGCCCGGGTCGTTACAGGGTAGCGAGGACGAGGCGTCGGACGGGGACGATGAAGGGGACGGTGCGTTATTTGGGGACGATGGGGAGGAGGGGTATGGGGACGGGGAGGATGAGGGCGTTGGTGGGGAGATGGAGGAGCCGACTTTCGATGAGGATTTGTTTGCTACTGGTGAGATGTCCAAGGTCCCTTTTCTTTGATCAACATGTAGATATCGCCATGCATTGCTTTTCGCTATGGTATCTGTATCATAATCGACACGTGTATAACATATCGCTTTTGGAGGCTGTGGTGACGGGGCCCCGATTCGAAAGTTTCGACTGTGTAGCCTACGCATACACCGCTGCGTAGAAGCCCGCGGCCTTTCACGGAGAATGCAAGCAGCTCTATAAGTAGTGGTTGTTCGGTGTGAACTGCCAGGTCCAGGACTCAAGTACGAACCGTCCTCTCGTAGGAAACGATGCTTATAGTATCGATAAAAGACAGATAGATACGGCTAATCGTCGTGGTAGTGGGCATACGTGCGTTCAACCTCGCGGCCCGCGGGGTCAGGCTATCTGGCGAGTTCCGATCGGACGGAACGGAACGGACCGAACTACATTCGGCAGTTGTTGTTTCCTGCAGTTGCCTGACGTTGTCCCTGGCTTAATTGTTGTGGCTCCTTCGACCACTAAAAGATGACATTGCTCTACTGGCTTCCATCCCTCCCTACACAGCAGAACTACCTTCCGTCTCAGGTTAAATCATGTCGCTACCTCCACAGCCAGGAGCTGCACCGTCGCCGGCGTCGAAGAAATGGAAGTACCTCGAGAACCCAACTGCGCCGGAGTGGCTACGCGGGCGGCTGGACGTGCGTCCATATCCGAACTTGGGGGACTTCGCCGTGCTCTCAATCGACCCGGTCGCATCAGTTGGCCATCTGGATCGTGTCGCAAGGCAAGCTGCCAGTTTGTTACCCATCCGAAAATATGTGGTGCTGGTGTATAGTGTGCGCAATGTCCACCCTCCTACCCAATATGACGACTGAGCTCCGCGCCAGTTGACCGGTTTGCCCGTCGATTCGAAACCGACACATCCATACAGGGTTTACTTTGTCCGCAAGGGCGTGCCCGAGCCCAGACTACGTGGCTACGACTCCGCCGAATCATGCATCGCAATCCTACCCGATACCCATTGGGTCGCAGCGCGCGAGCCCTTGCGCCCCGCTCATCCTCTACCGTGGGAGAACTGCTATTTGGACGCGACATACGGCTTCCCATTCCCCTGCCGTGTGACATCTATCAAGAGGGACTACACTCCAGTGTTGCCTGTCCTTGACAGTGAGGTTATTCGCGTGAAGAGATGTTTTCAATCTCAGCGAGCGCTGCTAAATAATCTACGTCGCGAGCACGGCGATTCCTGGCGTGAGCCTTTGGACCTTGTCGAGGCTACTCCATTGTCCCCCATTCCCGAGGTTCGCGCTGCAATGCAACCGAGTGATGTCTCCCCGCTCAGTCCTGACCCCTTGGATGGACGCGCTTCTCCGCCACATGACGACACAGATCATGTTTCCATCATCGCGAGTGATGACGGCAGTGAATATATGGACGACGGTTCTGATTCGGACTCTGGAGACAGCGAGGATCTCGACATGCTTCTCAATTTTGAGAATATGATGTTGAATGCAGGCGAACTACACGATCCTGTTGTCAACGTTTGGTACGACCTTGACGTAGTCGAGGAAATCGTCGATCCTGTCCACTTTTTGGCGGATGTTAAACGTCTTCGCATGTGCGCGCCTTGATCAGTATCTTCCTATACTACGCCTCCTGACCCTACATCCAGCATCATAGATGAAGCAGAGATACGCCTCAGTCTACGTCCAGCCCTGGTGGCGACAGAGCTAGGCTTGGAACAGACGGACCTGCCGAATGATGACAAGGACCCAGCGTCTCCTATCCTAGCGCAGAGCGGGCGATCGACGGTTAGTTCTCCTATGGAGAACGTACCTCAGGAACCATCCTCGCCTTGCCCTCCCAAGTGTACGTTCAGTAATCTCACAGTGCTGAATTTGGCTTACCTTTCTATAGTTACTATGAGGCTGCGCGTCTATCTGTGCTCCGTGTCGTCCAAGCTCTCCAATATCGTGCGGAATCTCGCTCGAAGATTGATTCCTGCTGGTGACAGGAAAAGGCGGAAGTCGAGAGCGACGAAACCGTGATACTCTCCTTTGCATGTTTAGTGCCTGTCACTACCCTTTCGGCGGCAGTGTCCAGTAGCTTCATGTTCTCGTTGCAGTGCTCCTTTGCGTTATGATACCCTGCTTTCTTTGTTCAGGCGCCATCCTTCAGAAGGTCCCCGAGGATCCACGTCATAACACAGGCGAGCCTGGCTCTCCTCGCTACTTTCTAGCCGAGAGTCACTTCTCAACGCCGGAAACTTTGTTCAGTATCCTCACAGCCCGTAGGACGGGGCACGAACCAACATTAGAACTCAGCGCGCATAGCGCTCTTCAAAGCTCTCCGGAACATGCTCAGCATGGGCGAGGAGTACTGCTTGCTGCGCTAACAGTGGATCGTGGTGCATTCACAATACTTAGTCGGCAGATGGTACTGTCTACAGTGACTGGTCGTTTGACAGATAACCCCAGTTGTCAGTTTTCACAATGGGCGCCCCACCATGTTCTGTTTATACCATGATGATCATTCGAGACGTCAGCGACTTCGCGGTCACGGGTCCACCGTCACTGAGTGCGCTCGCATATAAACTCCCTAGGCTCCCACACCCATTCGTCTCTTTCCTTTCGTCTGTTTTTCTCCTATCTTTCGACAGTCTCATCGAATATCCTTCCAAGACTTGTACTCGCCGCGAATACACTGGTCACCCCTAGACAGACTCATGTCGTGCTGCTCCATTAGAAGATGCGCGTTCTGCTCGATGATATAGTACTAGAGTGGCCAGAGTAGCCATGTGGTATTATAATCCGCATGCCATTGAGTCCTTCTATGTATGCTAGTACAATGTGTAATCCTCATTCAATCCAACCATCTACAGGCAAGAGATACGAAGAGGGAGCTCGGACTTGGCTCCCTGCGAGCCGGCCTTCGTAGCGGGCGTCACGATCCCTCCAAACCTCCAAATGATCTCGTGCTTCTCCGAGGGCTCGAAGCGGAACGCTGGCAAGAATTGGGATAACATGACTTCTGCGATGCGCTCGTGAGTGCAGTTCAAGGGCGGTGGTTAACAGCACTTACTCATCTCGAGCTGTGAGAACTTGAAGCCACTGATGTGATGCAGTCAGTGTATGTTCAGCGCGCAATATAGTATCGAGACTCACATGCACGAGCGACTTCCGCCGGCGAATGTAAGCCTTCATTCAAGCGCGTCAGTCAGCATATCGGTCAGCCAAAAGTAGAGTGACTCGTACGTGTTTGTATAGATGCCGGGGATATGAGCGCTCGTCACGCTCTCGGGCAACGGGTTAAGCCAGCGCTCAGGTTTCCACTCTTTAGCGTCAGGGCCCCATATCGCCGGGTCGGTGTTCACGGCGATGATGTTGCAGTATATGGCTGTACCCTTTGGGACGAAGACCTCGGAGAGAATCTTCCCGTTGACGTCCAGGATGGGCTCTTGAAGGGGCAAGACATGGTCCTGACGGGCACTGTGCGATAGAGACCGCGTGAGTTCAAGGTGACGATGTGCTAAGCAGTGACGAACACTCGTTGAAGGAAGCGAACAGGCGCATGTAGGCGGAGAGTCTCGCGGCAGACGGCTTCGAGGTAAGGTAGGCGGTCGAGCAGGTCGTAGTCCAGGTTGTCAGGCGCGCCAGCTTCGATGAGCTCCTCACGGAGCTTGATCTGAGCGTCAGGGTGAAGGCCCAGAAGGTATAGGATCCTCGAGAGAGCATTGGATGTGGTATCCGTGCCAGCACGAGCCGCAAATATATATGTAATACAGTGTAATCAAGATAATATATATATCGGATACAAATTCAAGTAGATAAGCCCTGTTCGTACACAGGATGAAAGATGGCCGATATCGACTAGAGACGTCTTGTTGGCTTTACCGCGAGAGGTGTATATCTGTCAAGCGCGCGACGATGATATTCGCGGCGACCCTTGGGTGCATTACGTGTGGGAGGCCGCGGATCGCCACTACACAGCAAGCACTTCACGGGGGGCGCACACATCTCACGCTGAAGATCTGCAGGCATTGCATCGTGTGCGGCCTGAGTCTTGTCCCGAACAAGCCGGATGGCCCAGTCCACCGCCTCGACAAGACCTGAAACATGATGAGTTCTGGCTCACGAACCCAGAAATGACACGCACCATGGGTTAGGCAAACAGCAGCCAAGACAGACCGACCAGCACTCTGAAGCTGTTTCTTGGTAACAGATGAGCCATTCACTGGCGTGTGCACTACCAGGCTCTGTATACCCATTCCCACTGCGAGATCCTCCCACGGGCAAGACCGTTCGATGACCTCGCGCACTTTCTATGTCCAGATGATTAGTAACCGGGATATGACGACGACAACGGGCCTTGTACCTGTAACGTGCTGGCGCGAACACTCACGGAGCACCACCGTGAGACCATACAGACGAGAACCCACTCGAACACCATGATCCCAATCAAACGCAAGCCCCCGTTGGATTGTGTCAAGCCGGTGACAACCGTGGGCGCACCCGGATTGGTCAATGCCTCGCACAGAACAGGCCAGGATGCCGCTGGAAACGAAGGCGGCAATGGCAAGGGAGCATGTTCGAGCACATCCCCGCCAAATAGTTGCATGGCTTTGTTGTATTCAGGAATATCGGACAAGGTCGCCCGAGGCTCGAGGCATGCGTCGCCATCGCCGCAAGTAACCGGGCGGCGCCGAAGGTCGTAGAAAGTATCGATCCAGGGATCGAGTACAACGCCGAGCCACTCGCGCGTAGAAGAGATGTCTGTGATGTTGCATGAGAGGTTGTTCGCATAAATGAGAAGAGTTGCGCACCACCTGGGTCCTGTGTTCCAATTCCCGCCACACTCTCCATAGCGTCCTCCATGACAGATTGGCAGATGCCATGAGCGTGATCGTCAGGGTAGAGAACGCGATGAATTCCCAGGTCCAAAGCTATACAGCTCAAGACAGCACTGGATTTGAGATCGTGGCAGACATTGGCAAAGTGAGCGTGCAGCGCGTCTGGGTGGCGCTCGCGTAATCGAAGACAGACAACGAGCTTGATGAATATATCGCCTTTCCATTCAAGGATAGGATGGTGCCGATAGGGGCGGGCTACATGCTTTCGAGCCGTCGGGCAGGTGAAAGCTGCATTCCATAAAGGAGACGCTGTGATGTGTAGAGGTACAGGGGGAGGATAGCGAGGATATGATGTAAGGTCGGGGATGGCCTCAGGCCGTTTCCACCGCGTAGGTATGTTGCGAGAAGTTGAATCCATGATGGCAAGACTGTATTACGGAGGTTCGCAGACCAAGAAGAGAAGGGAACATGATCGTGAACCGCTCTTAGACTGGGACGCCGCGCAACCGGCATGTTTGTATATATTTATTTATTCCCACGGAAACGCGTCGCGCCCCCAAAAAACGCGTCGCGTCGCGTCTCTTGCTCCAAACCGTCGTATTGTTCTAATGGAGCCGCTCGGTCCCTTGTCGCAATTTGGTCCTTTCCGTCCGTATGATCCGCCAGGATACGACTTCATCCCACCCTCCCCCGATGGCGGCGATGCGGAGGCATATTGGGATGAGTCGCTCGATGGTATGCGTCACTTCGTATAACTTTTTTCATCTTAGGGCTAAGGAGAGCGATAAACAGAGCAGGGAAGGCGTGCTTACTTCTCCTCGCGCCCGTCCGCTGAAGGACTGTCCGCTGAAGGACTGTCGAGTCTGAGCGCGTGGGACTGGCTTGACTTCCAGCCCACGCAGGCTGTGCCGCCGAATGCCGATCTCACAGTGGACGGCGCCACGACGGAGTCCGTCGAAGAAGACACCTTCGGCCAGGTCGAGCTGCAAGAGCGCAGCCCCGAACCGACTGCGCAGTCCGAGTTTTCTTACGGGGATGGTGACGTCACGATGGTGGAAGCCCCGGAGCTAGACGACGAAGAAAAGATGGGAGGGGATGACGAGGGAGGAGAGCAGCGAGATGCACTGGAAGAGTTTGGACTGTACGAGTCGCAGGGGCTTGACCTCGACGCGATGGCGCAGTTCGAACCTTCCTACAACTATGACGATGTCACGATGGCGGTGGTTTCAGAGCTGTGGGACAGACAGGAGGAGGAGGAGGAGGAGATGGAAGAGGAGGAAGAGGAGGAGTTAGCGGAGGTGGTAGAGGAAGATATCGCTGCCAACGAGGAAGGTACCCTCGGACTGTACGAGTCGCAAGGGCTTTCCCCCGAAGCGATGGCGCAGTCCGAGCCTTCCTACGATGACGAGAAGGAAGCGCAGGCAGAGGAGATGGAGGCGGAAGTGGAAATGGAAATGGAAGAGGCGGAGGAGGACGAACTGGCAGAGAATATCGCGGCAATAGGTATGTCATACCAATTTCTTCTGCAGGCTCATCTCATCGCCACCAGAAAAGGAGCTCATGCGCAAGTGTTAAATGCACCGTATTTGGGTTTGTTGACTGACAGCATCTTCAGGTCGCGAGAGGGAGGGAAATTCGGAGGAGATTGGGTGCGTTGCATGCTACGCATCATATGGGCAGATTCTAATCATATACAGGCCTGTGCCGGGCGAGAAGTACGTGGAAGGAGCCGATCCTTGGTCTACACCCATCGCTGGATTCATACTCATGATTATACATTTTAGACCGGACGCGACCGCCCTGTCTACGACCATCATCTCTGCTGATGAATTGCTGACGTTCAATAATCATCCAAACGCTGCAGTTATCGCTGAAGGTCACGGACGTCGCGAACTCTTGGATTCACTACTCAGTGACGGCGGCGACAATGGTAGCAGCGACGACGCTGACGACAGCAGCAGCGACGACGATGCTGGCCCCACCGCGCTCAGACTCACCCAATGCGTGATGATATTGGCCATTCTCGTTGTATCGCAAAGCGGACAGTATCGTCTGGACTCGCTCCCGAAGTTCCAGGTCATCTTCACATTCTTACAGTCTGGTCGCGCTACGAGCTCCAGCACTCCTCCTTTGATCTACGCGCCAATGAGTAAGGATCATTGCAAGGCTCTGCTAGAGTGGCTTGTGGACGCGCCCGCGGTGCGCTCTCGCGAGGACTTCCAGGGGCTCTTCCACAAACGATTGCCTCGCAACCTCGCGCCAGGCGACCTGTGGGAATGTGCGGACACCTCTACCACGCACGGTATCGCCTACGTAATTGTCTTCTCAGCCTCGCTGGACAAGGTGGATAACATAACGGCCGAATTCGACCGCCTTGTCGTCAAATACCCCAACCTAGCCAAGTTCACAGATACGATTGCTCAAGTCACTACCGACATTCGCGCCAGACGCTCAGGCTCGGCGGTATCTCATTACCTTGGGCAAACGACGCTCAAGCTCAGTCGCCGCCATCCGCTCCACGGCACATTCCAACCGCGGGCGCCTCATCTCGTCCCACTGCTTGACACGATTTGGAAGAACTGCGGCCTGGGGCAGCCTGAGCGACTCGAATTAGGCAGTGTTGCAAAGACGGGGGCTCTTCACTCAGCTCTGCCGGACAGCGAGGCACTGAACCTCGTCGAGCACTTCCTTACCAGCGTCCACTTCCCCGCCAATCTCAACCGCATCCCGGGTGGGAGAGCAGCAGACCTGCCTCTGGCCATGTTGCTTCATCGTCAGGCCGCGTTAGCTGCCCTGGCTCGCTTGCCAGAGCTTCTTCGGATCCGCATCAGAGACCGTGTTCGTACCTCTGTGAACGAGGTTTACGACGACGAGCTCCGACGTCAGAAGCACATGTACCTCAATCGGACAGTAGCCAGTAAGTCATCACTCAGTCGAGAGACATTCGCGAATACTGAGGCGCGTTTGCCTTGATAGACCGTGCGACCTCTGCGCGCCACCCGTTTCTGCATCCTGGTCTTACAGTTCCCAGACGCTCAACTCAATTTGTGATGCCTTTCTCGTACGAGACGATCTACCATCCCGATTCTGGAGATATCCTGGACGTTCGACAACTCAGCGATACGTTCACTCTGAACCTTCTCCCCGAATATCAAAACCTCGCAGAACCGATACTGAACGTCTATCCGGTCAGCGCGCTTGCGAGTACCGCGGGGGCGAAAATGTGGGCGGAGCGCGAGATCTGGGATACTGACGGAACTCCGCGATCCGTACGTATCTCAGAAGTGCGAGGTACAGAGTGGCAACACATCCGCACGAGCCAGCCCTATCTCGTTCTCGACTCCATTCGGAATCCGGACAGGACCCCTCCTGCCAGTGAGTGCGCCTCAGTCTCCTCAAACGCAGGTTCTGATCTTCTGTAGAGCTCGCACTGTATCTGCGAGGCACATCCGTGTCCTCTCTATTCTCTTCCGATCTCGACGTTCCTTATGCGCCATGCGTCTATCACACTCGCACTCCGGGTCAGTCGGGGCTTTCCGGCGGCAAAGGGACGCAAGAAGCTGGTGACAATTCTGGCGCGGCGGGCCTCGTTCTTGCCGGTGGGTTGGCCACGCTTCCAGAGCACTACGGTGTTATCGAGTACAGCTTGTCGGCACCCGGTCAGCCGAAAAAATGTTTAGAGTTGGCCTTTGACACGCTCTCGAACCTTGGGGATCACCAGGACCCGACGGGTCCGCCTGGAGCACAGGTCGCTACGGCGGAACGGCTGCGACACTACAAGCCGTGTTTTGATACCACTGCAGGCTGGCTCCCGACCGCCTTCAACGTCAGCATGAACGAGAATTGCACTCTTCTCACGGCGTCTTATTCTGCGGACTATCGCTCCGGCGCGGCGTCGGATCCTGGTGCCGAGCAGCGCAGTCTTGCCTGGTGCTGGACTCTTCACCCCAACGCGGGCCACATGCGTCACTCCATGGGCCCTATGGTCGGATATGTGGATCTATCCCCCGCCATCCTGGCAATCAACGAGTTGGAGGAGCGTGAGGCAGCTTTGCTAGGCTCTCTCGGGGAGGTCTTGGACGTCTACGCGCTCGCGGCCACTGGTCTGCACGCCTCCTTCCCCGAATCAGACGACCTTGACGCGGATATCTTGTACAAGTACCCTTCCCTCGGCCCGGAAAGTCTTCTTGGGCTGCCTGAACGGGCATGGCGATCACCTGTCTACCTGCAAGAGGAGGAATCCACAGCTTTCTTTCCGCGCAAGAAGCGGATCTTCACATACGCCATTGCCCAGATGAGCCCGATGCCTCTTTCGGCCATCCGATTCGCTGTCCAGAGTCATCTTCCCGCACCTGCCAATGCGAGCCTCGCCACCCTCACCGATCTGCTCATGCGATCGCCTATCGAACAACGCACATTCGCCATCACTCTCTCGGACGGTGTACTCTCCGCGCACTGCGACCCGTGGGCGGAACCGGTTGGAAGCGACGAGTGGCGGTACGACAAGACCTTCTGGAAGCCATCACAGTTCGGTGTCAATTCCAGGGCGAGCCACCCGTATAAGCCACTCACCGTCAAGACGAATGCAACCTTCACAACCAACATCCGGTTTGTCTGGACGAACCAGGTCAGATCCATGGACCCCTGTAACGGGAGAGATAAGTCACGGAAGGAGGAATATCGGCAGAGCGCCGAGGAGCTGTACCACGAGTGGATTCTCGCATCCTACTACTGATGTTTTTGAGTATTGCTTGGACTACGGACATTTCTTGTACGGGCATTTCTTGTTGCATGATGCCTTTGTACCGGCAAAACTGGATAGGTTATCGTCAAAACAACCCAACTGATGAAGGCGCACAACTTGTTACACTCACAGGAAGGTGTTGATCTGCCCCAGAAGCTCGTCGTCCGGCAGGCGATCTTCCTGTGCGGCCTTGCTGTTCTCGTTGACTGGGAAGAGTCAGCGCATAGGTCACATTTGATGAACATGGCAACATACGAAGGATACTGAGGATATCACGACCCTCGCTCATCTCCGTGTTGCTAGCCTTCTCGCCCGATGCGTGCGCGCGCTTCTTCTCCTCCCAGATCTCAGCAGCGGCCAAAGTGAGCGTATCGACGAGGTTAAACTGCTGTTGCAGCGCATCGATTGGAAGGAGCTTTCCAACAGCGCGGAGAAGCCAAGGAGGGAAGTTACGGGTCAAGAACGGGATGAAGGGGCGGTACTTGAAGAGCCTGGCGCCATTGGGACTGAAGAAAAGGTTCGTTGGAACACTGGCGATCTTTCCGATAGTCAGGAGTATGTGGACTCACATGATGCGCTTGACTGCGTAGCCATAGTCGTTCTCGGATCCATTCAGCGCACCAAAGGTATAACCAAAACCGGCTTGCGATATGAGTTCCAAAGCAGCGCGCCCCATAATCTCCACGATGTCGGTCTCCTCGCGGCCAGTGCGTTTGATATCGGCAGCTAGGATCTCCCGAAGCTGAAGAGCGCATCACGGTTAGAGTTCGAGCGCCGTTGCAAGAATGCAGACTAGAAGAGCCCGGTACGGACCTGCTTAGAGATCGTATGAAAAATAGGAATCATGCGCTTCATGTGCGCAGTGGAGAACGCCGGGTTCATCAAACGACGCTGACGCTTGTGCACATCGCCTGAGAGTACAATAAGAGGTATGGTCATCAGACGGTCTGGAATGAGCCGTACCGGCCATGGGCGCTGCAAGAAGGCCCTTTCCGAAGGAGAGACGCGTTAACCTGGCAACAGATGTGAGCACGCTTGAGAAGAGGGCCCGTTGAAACGCAGAAATGTTACTCCAGGAAATACTCGGCACTGTCGAAGATGTCGACATGTTTGACGACGATCTCATACAAAGCCTTCACATCAGAGGTAACAAGTATCTGATCCTGTGAACCCCCACTTTGATTAACTTGTGAGTTCATGCAGACTGGTCTGTGGCACTTACGCCGAAGTAGCCGTTAAGTTTGAAGAGCCTTCCGTAGGTGTTCATGACATGATCCTGGTATGGCATCGCATGCGGTGTGAAGAACTGGGCAAAGTGCCCTGTGGATTTGGTCAGTGCATGCATGTAGTGAAGAAGTCGGTCGAGACGGACCACTCAGCATAGAGGCGTTGGGCGGGCCAGCGATCTTACGCAACGATCTCTGCCGCACAAGTCTCCGGACGAAGAGAGCGACACCCGCGACGGGTAATAAAGTGGCTAACAGCAAGACAGTGTTGGCGAGTGCCATACTGCAATCGTCGGGATGAATGGATACGAAACTGTGGATATCGGACAGGAAACGCGAGCGCTCTTTATATACCGCCACAAGGACAGGCACGCTCCCCGGATCCGGGCTGTGCATTAAGCGATCTGCAAGTCAACCTGTGATTGAAAGCGCAGCGAAGTTGGCAACGAGGGCCGCGGAGTTCTGGTGGTAGGCTCAAAGCGCGTTATCAAGCGCGCGTGGAGCTAAAGGAGTTACCTCAACTGGACCAGAGATCTCGAATGAAATGTGCTTAGCTTGTGCTCTGCGGGTCTTCTATGTACCATTGGGTTCGTTTACGATCAGCATTACTACAGAATCGACGTACAGTAGGTAAAGTCTCTTGCAGCTGGCCGCTAGAGTAATACTTGGATGCATGTATCATACTACTCTCACTCTCAAGTCTGTCGCAGGCCGGGGTATGTTTACCGAACCTCGGGATCAGTAGCTCGTCTCTTCGACAGGATGTCATGTTCCTACGGAGTCCGGAGATTGCGAGATGCTGAGCATAGGACGATTCGTCTTTGAACCTCGTTGTAGCTTGGACACTTGGCCCAAGTCGGCCGCGTGGAGGTCGGCACGGCAAGAGCTCGGGTTTCAAGGGTGCCGCCAGTATAACAAAGCACTTCGATGCTATCTTTCCCGAACCATGGCCGACCATTTCAAAGTACAGATTTGAGCGACTCAGACGCCCGAAACAGGCTTCTGTCGTCTTGTCCTTGGATACTGCCGAGCGCTGGCGTTGACTAGTAATAATGACTGTCCAAGAGGATATATAGCGCCGAAAGTCGCAAATAGCATGCACACAGTATGGCGGGCATGCTTGAGCTGAGCACAGCAGTCATATATATGGCATGACATGCGCGCGTGCACGTAACATGAGCAGCAGTGTGAGCAGCCTGGTCATCGTCGTCCGTGTCCAAGTGCGCCGACGCCAATGCCGCGTGGTCTCCGCACTAACCCTAACCCTAATTCTTCACTTAACCCTCCCTGCACAATCCCGGTCTTTGGTGACACGTTGTTTACGCTGCGTGGTACTTCTTCAAAGACTAATACAAGTAGATAACATGATACAAAGATTGATAGCATCGACGCAGCAATACGATGATGATCGTAAAGCATAAAACCCAATCAAACAACCAGCCGCATGGTACAACTTGAAAGGCGTCGTAAAGCAGACACCTCCATGGATCCTCGTACTCCAGTATGTGAGGTTGTCGGAGCGGTGGCTCATGCCATGAGCAGGTCTCGTTCAGAGACCACCGTACCCTCTCAGAGTGCGTAGCACCTGACTGTGAAGGTATTGCGAGTCCACTGCGCACAAACTGCTTCTCCTCGCGCGCGGGAACGACAAGCATCCAAAGCACGGGGAAGATATGAGCACTAGTGAACTCAATCAATCGTTTCCAGCTCTAAAAAAGCAGTGAAACGTCAGAAGAGATCACGGAAGTACCGTTTATCACGTACATGGTACGAGCCAAAAGGTCCACAACTCCGCGCACACTGGATCGCCGACGCTCGACACGCTTCTTCTCTCTGTCGCTTCGGCTCGACGATTTGGTTAGAACCCCGCTCAACTGCAGTGCGCGCTGCGTTGTAGAATGCGACTCTTGTCCTGATGACGCCTGCGTACTCTTGCGCTGTCGCATACTGCGCACGCCAACGCTCCCGTCCATCGCGAGGGTGGGCATGTATACGCCACTGAAGGCCGAGCGCGGCGGCTCAGGTGGGTACTTGAGATGTGATGGTGGTGGTTTTGACATGGAGTACGCAGGAGGCGAAGGTGAAGATGCCGCTACTGGCGGATCGAAAGGCCCGTGTAGTGACATTGTGGCGGACATTCGAGTGGGGCAGGCAACACGGGTAATTAGGAGATAGTTGGTATGAGGGTTTAGGAAGAGCGGGCCGCAGGGGATCGCTTCCGGCCTGACTTATGTATGCGGCGTGCCCGAGCACAAAGAGGGTTCTCGCAGATCTGAAGCTTCCTTTGACCTATAGCGCCGTCCTGTGCTTCTCTATCGCGTTCTGCATGTTTGAGATTCTATGAAAGGTAACTGATGCGGCACAACCAGCGACGGATGCCCCCATAGTACGCAACGTATGCTGGCAGATACTACGGGTAATGACCAAGGTTAAGCACATCTATAGCAGGTAGTCGTGAGCGTGCCGGAAAGGCATGACCGAGGCATGATCGGCGGTCAAACGCAGCCCGAGGTCTTGCGCGCCTTCGACGCAGTTATCGGCCCTATCCCCGATCTCCCCCAGTCATATCGCGCAGCGCCCGCTAGGATACCCTCTTTCGAGGTCGATAAAGACGATAACGGCGGTGTTTCTTCGGTTACAGAATCATGCACTGTTCATGTGCATGCAGTCGGCCAGAGTACTAATAATTACGCGTCGATTTTGCGTTGGATCGTCGGATGGGCCCACACTACGTACACAGTCTAGACCTGCTGTAGATGTGTACTAGTAGAGCGCTCGAAGACGGCACAGCTGGCACAAGTGACGAAAGAAAGAGGGAAGCCGTTATTTCATCAGCGCCTTGCCAGATCCGGTTCGCGGGGATTGCCGAAGTTATGCATGTCGCGCTCACGTGTGTTTTCTTCTTTTGCTAGTGAGAGCATCGCGACGGTTGTGCGTTTCAAGAGCGTAGATGTGTAGTCATGTCTAATCGTACGGTTCGTTACTCTCTATCATAAGATGCGTGACACCCTCAACGGTAATTCTGGCGTTCCCAGCACGCCTCCCTCTGGAGCAGGAGTTACAATACCCCCGAATCTCCAGTCAATCCTACGCTTCGAGGGAGCAAACTCGAACGAGGTGATGAAGTGAAAGAGAACAGCCTCTGCAAGAGCATCAGTAGATATTTGAGACTCTCGAGGAGAGAAGTAGTAGCACACGTACTCATCTGTAGCAAAGAGAACTTATATCCCCTGTGTGCACAATTTCTGTATCAGCTATGTTTTCCAATGGCAGATAATCACGATGCACATACACACACGACCGAGGTCCCCCGGAGAAAGACATGCTGGACACGAACAGGAGACATGAGACTACAAAAGCGAGAAATATGTTGTTATACGCACATATTGCCAAAAACACCTGGCATCCGCGTTTCGAGGAGCGGACTGGGCGCCAGCCATCTAGCTGGTTTCCACTCCCCCGCATCCGAACCCCATATACCCGGATCCCGATTCAATGCCGCAATGTTGACCAACACTGTCGTACCAGCTGGAACAAAGATTTCAGAGCAGGGAGCACCATCAACATCCGGCTGTGGCCGAAGTAGTGGCAGAATGTGATCAGCGCCAGCCCTATATGCATCGTTAGCGTACGAGAAGGAAGTTAGAGATGACACCGAACGTACACTCTTTGAAGAAAGCGAATTGGAGGGTGGCTGAATAGTGGGGATGATGAGATGCGTCACGGTGAGAGGTGACACTCTTACAGCCTTAATGTCTCGCGTACGACCGCATCCAGCAAAGGTAGATGATCGAGAACATCGGCGTCACAGTCAGGTTTGCTTGCGTTCGCAAGCACTTCTTGAAGCTCGCGGCGTAATGCATCCTGGACGTCTTTATGAAGCGCAAGATTGTGCAGTATCCGTGCGAGACCATTGCTCGAGGTGTCTGTTCCCGCAAATAAAAACGCGCTGTAAGGGATATATGCGTAAGTATCTTGCATCGACACCAACCAAGTGCGAACATACATGATCTGTCCGAGTAACTCGTTGTCTGGTAACTTGTTTTTTTCCGCCGCCTTGCTGTTCTCATTCACTGAATGTGTCAACCCACGCAATGAATGATATGAAAGGGAAAAGATCGTACGCAGTATGGTGAGAATGTTCCGACCCCGTCCATCTGCGTCCAAGACGCGAGAGTCGCCCTGCGCATAGAGTACTTGCTTTTCTTGCCAGATCGCCCGCGCATGCCGGTCAAACGTGTCAGAAATGTCGATCTGCTCGTGTAGCGCGGGCCAAGGCCACGCGAGCGCGACGCGGCGGAGAAAGGCGGGCGAGAATATGCGTGTCAAGAAGGGTAGCAACGGGCGGTACATCGCTGTCTTCGCGCCTGCGGGTCTGCATACGTAATAATATGTGAACATCTAATTCATATATGCGCTGGATACAAACACGTACGCGAGACGCCTGATGGCGTCGCCAAATTCGCTGACACCGCTGTGCAGGGCATTGAACGTGTGTCCAAATCCAGCCTGCGCGATAGACTCCAAGCTACCACGACACATGTACTCCAAGACGTCGAGTTCGTTGGTAGGTGACTTGGCAGCATCTGCTGCAAATACATCCCGCAGCTAGACGAGCGTGATTGACGCGTGAGTGAGGAGTTGTGATTGAGTTGAAGAGATCACACGCACCTCGCGAGCAACGGCGTGGAAAAGAGGGACCATGCGCTTCATATTCCCCGGACTGAAGGCGGGATGCATTAATCTGCGCTGCCGCCGGTGTGTTTCGCCTGTGACCGATAGTAGGCCGCGTCCGAAGTACATTCGCACTGTTCTTCAAAGGGGTATGGTCAGTTAGGGTAGCATAGGAACTAAGCGAGGGAACATACTCGAGCCAGTAACGTGCAGGCTGGAAAATGTCTGCGTGCTTGTTTACGATGTGCTGAAGCGCAGTTGGATCTGATACAACGAGGAGTTGATCCTAATATCACAATCAAGCTTTAGTAACCCATTGCCCCATGAGGCGAACAAGGACATCTGTGCTTACCCCGAATAATCCGTTCAGCCTCAACACGCGCCCGTACGCGCGCGCCATATCATCTTGGAAAGAGAGCGAGTCTGGACCAAGGAACTGCTTAAGATTGCCTGTTATCCATCATGAGTATACTGCAGAGACCGTTGAAATGGTTCGAACTAGGCCGACCTATAAGGAAGTTTTGTTGGCGGGGGCCGGGGATCTTGTACAGAGAACGCTGGCGCCAGGCCCTTCGTGCCAGCGAGAGCGAGATCGCCGTGAGGAGCGCCAGCGGCACAGACAATGCAACTCGCTCGACGAGAGCATGATTTGCTGCCAACATTCGATCTACGCGCGCGCGAGGGTCCAACGAGGATCTTTCCGCAGCAGTGCAAGCGACCGCACTCTTATACCTTGAGGTATATGTACGTTCAGGGCCATGACTTCGCACATCCGGACGACTACCCGCAACGCGGCCGGCCAAGATATACATTCCGATCTGGGTTTAACGCTTACCGTTGTGACTTTGCTTGAGCTGCCCTTGTGGGCCCTTGGTGACGGGGCTGCCAGCGCAATTAGGGCCGGTGGCTGTGAATAGGATTATCCCTATTCTGGTCAAGGCACACATGCTGTCGACTTCTCATACTTATGCGCACTGCGTGCCTGCGACCTTCCCGTTTCCACGCAGACAAAGGCGGCATTAAGGTTGGTTATGTCCGAGGCCGTTTTCCATCGTTGCCGGAGAAGGCGCTCAAGTCTCCATGGGGCTCGCAGAGATATTGCCGGTCCTGAGTGGCCGAAATGAGATGTTAGGCAGACAAGGGAGACGCCTTCTTGGGTCGAAGCAGGCGGCATCTGGATATAATCAATTTGAACCTGAATTGGACGCTGCCCGTATATCTCACGGGTATGCACGCGCACTGTAAAGTTGCAAGCCACTTTTTCGTTACGCTTGACCACGCTTGACTCGTCGATCGCGTACCGCGGTGACCTATACAAAAGTTCACCGATCAGTTATCGAAAAGATCAAACCCTCGCTTTGACGACTGACCGGCGATACACATACCGAA
This sequence comes from Peniophora sp. CONT, assembly GCA_001632445.1. Classification (NCBI taxonomy): domain Eukaryota; kingdom Fungi; phylum Basidiomycota; class Agaricomycetes; order Russulales; family Peniophoraceae; genus Peniophora; species Peniophora sp. CONT. The sequence continues at coordinate 13,873 of KV424686.1, read as the reverse complement.
GCATGAGCAAGCACGTAGATCCGCGGAGGGTTTGGTAGTGCGTTCGAGGCGCCCTTAGGCCGAGCACCTGTCGGAGATACCCATTGCGTGTAATAGTCAGGAAGAATATGATCTCCATGTATACTGGTATGCAACGCCGTTTATAACCAAGGTGGTTTTATCTGTACCGGATAGCACGGCCAGATTGATGGCAGCTGAAATGCGGTGTTGCATGCGCAATTCGTTGGATACTGAACGTGTGCTTGATAGTTCAGGCAGGGAACTACGAACGCTGGACTTCTGAGTGGCAGTGTGTGTCACAGAGACGCTTCTGGACATGAGCCATCCATTTCTTGCGCCGTGGCATATCCTGCACAACAAACTATGTGCACTGCTGTAGATATCCTATAAGTGGGCATATGAAAGCCGAGGTGGCTTCGGGATATGTGAGTTGAAAGCGTAAGTTCGGCCAGTTTATCGCCTGTAGTAAATGGCAGATCTTGTGGATGCAGAAGAGGCAGATATATATCTTGATTGCATGTAGAGATACAGGGTGAGCAATCTAGAGCCATGACGGGACCTCGAGCGGGAGTGTGTGGCCGCGCGGAGGCTGCAATTAGGTCAGTAAAGGGTAATAGGTTGCGGAGGTGGGTACGGACAGGCAAGTTGCGTTCCCTGCATACTTGTTAGCACACAAATCACATCCGACACGCATATTTACGCACCATTTGGTACCACCAGGGGCAGTTGAAGCTGTATACGGGTCAGTAACTGAAAGCGTAGGTAATCTCATACACGCACGAATGACTGGGTCGAGGTGCTTCTTCGCCTTGAGCTCGGCCTCTGCCTTCTCAAGGATCTTCGCAAGTGCGCGCGGGTCGCGTACGTTGCTGTGCACATCATCAGAACGAATACATCATGTGCAACGGAATATTCGGCGCACCGGTTGTGCTCGAACTGAGCGCGGATGGCGAGCGCACGAGGCCTCCAGAGGTCCCAGCGGATGACCCAATCCAGCTCATTCTTGAGCATGCGGCGGTACAGCCCGCGAATATAAGAAGTGTGCGCCTGGCTGTACGGGTTCGCCATCGTGGTGGTGGTGTATGTTCAAGCCCGTCGGCGCGCGCTTCGCAGGAACCGAGCGCGCCCGTGCGGCGTGGGAAGCCACTTCCGCGCGCCATCACAGATTTTTCGAAAGTGGCTTAGGGTCTGTCAAACTACGATGAGCACGGATACGGTACACTCGCGGCACTCGCAGTACAACTCTGCTCGCAAACCACGCGGGCCGCCTCCTCCTCTTACCCGCCCGCACAATCACACCCCAGCAATGTCTGCACTGGAGGCGTTCGTGAAGAAGAGCGCTTCACCTGCTCCCAGTTCGCCTGTGGTCGTGCGACCTGTGGCGACGAATGCGCGGGTCAAAGCGGCTGCGAGGTTACATGGGGACATGTACCTGTCATTTGTGAACAATGCGCTGGCTGTACGCGGCGAACCCTACGCCCAGCTTCTTGCTCGATTCGCACTGCACGATCTGCCGCCCGATGCACCTAGCCCCACCGCTGAACTCAAATCATGGCTTCAGGCGCTCGCACACGTCGTATCCCGCTTAGATCAGAGCCACAGAACGCTCGTCGAAGCTATAGTGCGAATGCCCTGGCCTGGACTCGACGCATCATTCGTACGGGCACATTCGCAGTTCATTGGCATCTTGGTCTCTGCACGGCCGGAATATCTATCGCTGGTCCTGGATACGCTCGCACATGGATTGACTTATGCGCCGTTACCGCCTTCTTTACCGCATTCGCCGCCCGTTACGAGAGGACAGGTTTACGATCGGATCCATGCTTTACTGCAACATCTCTTGACGCTCGTGCCAACATTACCGTCTACGCTCCTCCCACTCCTCGCACGCGCGTTCCCACATAAACGTCTACCACGAGCACATACAGTCGCCTACGCTCGAAATCTGCTTGAAGTCGCGAGCTACGCGCCGGAATTGCACGACAGGATTCTGTCGCTGGTCGTGGACCGCGCTTTACAAATCGACGTCGAGATCCAAGTGGAAATAGAAGAGCTCGAAGAGGCAGCAGCCGAAGCTGGTACCTCTGCCGAGACGGCTTTCGAGCTCGATCTGGACCCGTTCGAAGTCGTTGTAGGCCAGGAAGGTGGCGATGAAGATGAGGATGAGAAGGATGATGATGGAGGGGACGACGCGGATGGGTTCTCGGATATGAGCAGCGATGTCGAAGGAGAACTCGATCTTGATGATCTGCCAACACAGGGTACAGACGTCCTCGACGTGCCACATATCCGGGATATGGTTGGGAAACTGGACGCCTTGCTGGACGTCTTATTCTCGCACATCAACTCTTTGGCACACCCAACACCAACACCGTCCTCGCCCAGGTCTACCGCACACATACCAATATCCCCTTCGTCGCCTGTAAAGGGTAAAGCGAAGGAAATAGATCCAGAAGAAACCGAGGAAACGTTACACGCCGCGTTCTTCGCTCTCCTGGCCATCTTTGACCGCTCGATCCTCCGCACCTTCAAATCCCGCCACACCCAATTCCTCCTTTTCAACCTCTCCCACATCCGCCCCTTATTCTCCGAAGAATTCCTCGGTTCGCTCGCACATACCGCCTTCTTACCCCCATCAAGTCCAAGTCAGACTGTACCGGCTGTAACGCGTGCAGCGGCGGCGGGGTACCTTGGTAGCTTCGTGAGTAGAGCGAAATGCGTAGACGGAGAGGGTGCGAGGAGAGCGGTGAGGATCGTGTGTTATTTCTTGGAGGCGCAGTGTGAGGCCGTTGAGAAAGGGACAGTGGAGGGCGCTCCGGCCGCGGTCACCTATGCGGCTTGCCAGGCACTGTTCCTTGTCTTCTGCTTCAGATGGCGTGAACTCAAGGTTCCGACTGAAGAGGGTGAGGAAGACGAGGGAGAGGGGGAAGGGAAGTGGATGCCTGAGTTGGATGTTATACCGCGGTTGTTGGGTAGTGCTCTGAACCCGCTCCAGGTCAGTGCTATCTACTGCGTCCGCCTTGCGCGACCTTTTCTAATGCTTGTTTTGCTAGGTCTGCGCTGCACCCGTGGTAGAACAATTCGCACACGTATCCCGCGCCTCAGGGTTTGCATATATCTATCCTCTTCTCGCCCAAGCCCGGCTGCACCCCCTCCCCACATCAACGCGCGAAAGGCTCCTTGGAGAGCTCGGCACGTTCTTCCCCTTCGATCCCTATCGCTTACCGAGAAGTGCACGATGGGTGGAGGACGGGTATAGGGAGTGGAGCGAGGTTGCTGTCGATGGCGACGAGGATGATGAAGAGGAGGACGGTGGGGAAGATGATGAGAAGGAAGAGGAAGAAGAGGAGTTGGGTGCGAGCTTTGGTGGGATGAGTATCTCGCCGGCTGTTTCTGCTGCACTGGCTATGAGCGTTTCTGTCGGGTGAGCCTTGGCAGGAGGGTTTTGTGTACATTCTCACTAGGGGGATTTGGACGATTGGACTCTTTGTTGTACGTTCTGGCTTTCTTTCGACTGTGCTGTATTCTGTGGGATTTGTTTTGAGTTCGTTTGCTATGCATGTGCTTTGCTTGATTTATGTGTCTTACTATCTGCTCTTTATAAAAAAGAGTCGAAGGTGTTCATCCAGGTACGTCGATGAGCATATACAATCGCCAGATCCCAAGTGTGTCCTTTATACTGAGCAATACGTGCAGTCATACATTCAGTCATCCGCGGCCCTTTCGATCGCGTCCCAGCTGCCCGGCTCCCCAGCAACAACCGGTACACCCCTCCAAATCTTACCACGCACGCCTTCCTCCCACTCCTCAACCACATTAATGCAGTGGAAACACAACACGCCCTCCTTCCTAACGCTCTTCGTAATGCCAGCCTCCAATCCTCGTTCGCGTATAGCGGCCTCCAACGCACGAACACGCTCAGCATTGATGCCCTCACAAGCATCCCTTTGGTAATCCGGATTGCACGTATGCGGCTCCAAGGGGCGCTGTCGGAGTGCATCCTCAACGAGCGCGTTCAGCTTCTCGCGGAACTCGATCACCCTGCGTACGGTATCTTGTCCCACCCGCACGCGCCGTCCATCCTGAAGCGAGAACCCATCAAATACTTCAGAGAGCGGAACACGCGCCGCGCGTAGGAGTGCTACTGGTGTAATAGCTGGCAACCGTGCACGCGCTGCGATCTCCAGTGCCAAGAGTGGATGCGCATCGCGCGGTAATGGACTTGCGCCGTTGAAAGTCACCTCGTGCTCCCATCCGAGAGAGCAGCTGTGTGATATTGAGAAGGGACAGTAAAGCATGGTGTAGACACCGAGAGAGGATGGATATATGGAGCGCAGGTAGCGGGAGAGTTCGCTTAGGAGGGCGTGGGCGCCGTACGCGCGTGCTAAGGCGAGGACGGCGCCGATGGCGAAAAGTGAGGATGTGTGTTTGTTTTGGAGGAAACTGTCGGTGAAGAAGGACGGTGTTGAGTTTGAGGGATGGAGAAAAGTATGTGGGGTGGGACTTACGAGCGGTCGTACAATGCACGTAAGAAGAGAACGAAATCGTCCGGCGCATCTGCGAGACGTAAGACGGGACAGCCTTCGATCTCCTCATCTTGCGGTTGTTCCTCTCGCTCTCTTTCTCTATTGGTCGCCACGCTCAAAGCATTCATCAACATCTCGGCTTTGGACGGTGTCCTAGGCGTATGGCCCGTTCTAAAGCTTCCGCTACTGTTCGAGCTCGCAGCAGAAAGCGGAGATGATGTCGGGGCCCTGATCGGCAAGCGTACAGGTAGCAGCTCGCGGAAGGCAGCGCAGTGCATGCGTAGGACGCCTGCGTGTACACGGAAGCCGGTGCGTCCGCAGAGGAGAATTGCGGTTCCGTCTATGAACCAGAAGTCAGGATGGCGGTCGATGTCTGGTCCACGATCCTGCTCCCGCTCCTGCTCTTGATTGTAGCTTACGCTCACGTCCTGCAGTGTGGAAGGTGCATGCAATGGCGCGGAAGCATGAGCCGGCGCGGGTACGCTGTCGTCGAACGGGTCGGGCGTGTCGACGCGCTGGTATGGCGGTGGCGGACGTGTGGGGTCAGAGACGAGACGAGGCATCGGTACGCGGGGCGCATTGAGGCGCGTGCTGGCCATGGGCGGAGGGACAGGGAGCATAGGCGTTGTACCCGTGCTTGAGACTGATGGCATACGCGAGAGAGTGGGGAGAATGATTGGGCCGGGTGTGTGTGGCGATAGTGGCGACGATGGCGGCATCGGTGAGGCTGTTACAGTTCGTAGAAGGGGATGCGCGTTGGAAAGTAGCGGGAGGGCGGAATGGGGGTCAGTCGAAGGGAGTGTTCGTTTATGCATCATGAATCGCGTGCCCGACCGGCTATCGCCTCATGTTCTGCGCGTGCATCATCGTGCATGTCGCACGATACGCTATGAGATCTCTGAGGAAGCCGTAGACGTCACCGTTGGAAGCCTCGATCTGAGCAGTCTGCATCCTGTCAATCGAAGCCCGAACTTCTCGGAGGCCACAGGCCGGCTTCTGCGTGATCGCGCCTTCCTGATGGAATCCTCGAACGCGAATGTCACGTTACCGCGTATCATTCGCCCCGTGTGTTCCGTCGCCGCGCCCGGTTGGCGAGGTTGAAACGCACCATCATCTGGTCTCAAGCAAATTCTGCAGTGCTCTATTGAGAGTACGTGGGGTATGATGTGCTCATGTGCGATGCTGACCGGTGCTGTAGACTCAACATGGCGCGCTTACCGAACGATCTCATCCGCGATCTATTCGACATCCTTGCCGTTGTAGATCCCCCTCGCGGCCCCGCTGGTGGCGGCTCCCTAGGCTGGGTCAAAATGACGCATGTATGCCAGCGCTGGCGCGTCATTGGTATATCGCTTCCACAGCTCTGGGCTCGTATTGTGTGCACGTTTCCCCCCGATGCAGAGGCGGTCCTCGAGCGTGCAGGAGATGTACCCTTGATAATCGATCTTGACACGGGAGGAAGAAAGTACTGGGACGAGTTGTCGCTTGGTGCAATCATAACGCGCGCTCAGGCGGTCGTTGATTCTGGGACAGAGTCTCCCAAGAAGGGCAAGAAGGGTGTCGATTGGCAGAAGATACTGGATGGCCGCCATCTCCCCCTCCTTCTCGAGTTCAACGTCTGCACAACTGGATTCGATCGCAGAAATTATGACTGGGTTGGGCATGTGGAGGCCCCTGCATTGAAAACTTGCACATTCAATTTGTACATCCCGTTGATCGCGTGCTCCCTGCAGTCCCTGACGATCTCTGGACTTGACTGGTATCTCCCGCGCTGTCTTTCTGTCCTAAAACATTGTCCCAACCTTTCGCGACTATACATTAGTGCCATTTTGGAGAATGGAGATGAGGACTCTGATGATGACGAGTTATTGTTGTCAGTCGACCAAGCCTTATGCCCAGAACTTCCTGTATTGCGGACCATTCATTTCAAAGATGTTGACAACTTAACCGTCTCGTTCCTGCAACACATTCGCTCCCTGGATAATACAGGGTTGCGGTTTGACGACAACTGGCGCTTTGACACCTGGGATTATGTCTTTTCCCGCTTCTCTGACTCTCTCCTACACGAGCATCTGTCCATCGTATGCACAGATGTGTCTTTCAACGATGTGTCTTTCAACGATAATTATGACGTCCCGGTGCACCGGTTCTTCTTCGCGCGCGAGTCCTCGGCGTACACGAGGGCGATAAACATCCTTCCAGAGGATCTCGTTATGTCGAAGCGCACCGACCGAGATGGTGATGCATTGCACGAACTTCTCGAACACGTCCCCAATGTCCGCGCTGGAGCTGTCCGAACCCTTAATTTTGACTGGAGTCCTGATAGGCGGTCTCCAAGGAACGACATGTACGCCTCCGAATTAGAAAGCTTGTCCCCCTCGTTGCAGCGCTTTCACAACGTCACGACGCTTCGTATAGGCGACGCAGGTTTCTTGATCATCGCCCTCCTCGGCTCGAATGAGTATACGATTTTCCCTGATCTTCATACACTCGTTATCCACCCCGACAAGAACTCGGTTACCCGTGAACGCTGGCATGAAGTTCGCCGTATGCTTGCCGCCCGCCCTATCCGGATACCGCGCCTGATCATTCGAGGGTCGATGTTGTGCCACACTACGGAATGGCAACACCCTGGACACTTCGACACTGAACACAGCTGGAAGCAGATCCTAGACGAGTGCTACATCTCTTTGGAGGAGGAGAGATTGCTCGTAGATGAGCTTTTGGATGAGAGGGATGGGATTGATGCGTTGCCGCATTGCCGGTGCTGGTCGAAGATATGCGGACTGTAGTATCTACTTGTGTATCGTAACGTCTCATCCTCTCACATCGGACAACCAGTATATCTGTGATCTATAGAACTAACCACTCTGTAAGCTTAAAAATGGAAGGCTCATTTCAGAGCTGAACCTCTACATACAATCTGCATACGTCATAGGCGTGTACTACGAACCTCTCACCAAATTTTACGTCTTACATCTTAGCCATATAGTCACTCTCCCATACAGTCAGACTCGATCTTTGAACAGTACTGTAAATACCGAGTGCATTTGGAGTGCATGCAGGCGCGCTGGTATCCGCGTGGCGCGCGTCCGGTAACTTACCCGGCTGGTAAGCGCCCCACGCATGCTTGCGTGCTTTGTCCTCACACGATCATCACGGGCGGGTGCCCACATCCCATATACGCTTACCAGAGCTTGCCTGTTTGTCACAGCCTATCTTGGCGAAACTAGTAGTCAGTGTGAAGAGGCAGGCCGATACTGGCCGGCGTACCAGAGTGCACCTCATGCCTTTCTCGATGTGCATCAGAAGACAACTTCCGGCTATTCAAACGACTGAATAGAGCTCTAACGGAACCGAGAAAGCGCTGATGTCCGCTCACGGGCGCCTACAGTGACTCCGCTGAGCTTCTCACCAACATAACAGCTGGGTGGTTCATGATAGCGGGCCGCCGAGTTCAGAGGCACGACGTTGAACGTTGATACTCGACTACGACGAGCTTTGCCGACCTGCCTCTTGTTCTCTGCATTGCAACTTAGAGAGCGCCCCAGCGCATCTCTTCTCGACGTCCTCTCAACATGGACCTCCAGGTCGTTGTAAATGCAGTTGCATACGCGGTCACGCCGAAGGAGGCACCTGTGCCGTGCGTGGTCCCTCTCTGCAGTGTAGTGTCATGACAGATTTGTACCTTACAGTCTATGGCGGGACACGCGCTTGCTACCTGTCTACGTTGGAGGCGTATCGGTGGTCATAGCTCTTCTCTCAGCGATATTTGGTACCCTGCGTAACGTGCTCTCCAATGCCCGCGACAACAACGCGCGTCCACAGGACGCGGGACGCAAAAATATACGCGCCCATATCACCTCGCTTGGTGGTATGACAATCTTTGCATTCAGAGTAGCACGCGCCCTTTGCGTCTTCACGTTACTGGGACTTTATGCGTACGACCTCATACGCGACGCCGACGCCCATACGCGACCGGAATCAGTGACGAAGAATGAATTACGCGAGCTTGTGGTCTTGCTGACCTACGTATGTCCCTGTATCGATCTCACTGGCACAGATACTCACACTTCTTGTAGCTCTACGCATCGGGATTGGCCCTCTTGAATATAGTAGCGCAAGCGCCGCTTGCACGAACAGCCGCGCCACACTTGGTTCTCATTTTGCTCGCAAGCTGTGCCGTATATGGCGTCCGTGACATATGGCCGCTCATGACATACACGCTTCGGCCCCTCGACGCTCGCGAGGGCACACTCCTGTGGATCAAGATCACATTAATCGCGTTGGCGGGCATCATCATACCTCTCACAGTCCCACGACAATATATTCCTTTGGACCGTGAGGTATGTCGTCTATATTCAAAGCTGCAGATGGGACAGATGTTGAACCCTACCGCAGAATCCGTCTGACGAGCCTAACCCGGAGCAAACGTGCTCGCTTCTGTCGTTGCTCACGTACAGCTTCTTAGACAAGCCTATATACACCGCATACAAATACCCGCAGCTGGCAACTGAAACTTTACCGGCAATCGCGGACTATGATCGCACGGCGCATCTCGTCAATCGCAGCTTCAAGCACTTGGACGTGTTCTCGGGCGCTCGCCGCCAACACATGTTCTTCGCGCTTATGCGGGTTTTCAGTGAGTCTTCCACTTAAAATAACAAGAAATCACGCATCTAATTTCTGGCAGGATGGGAGTACGTCGTACTTTCATGCATGATGGCGTTGCGTGCTTGCACCGCACTCTTCGCGCCGATCGGTATCAACCGCCTGCTTACGTACGACATATTTTGACTATTTTCTACTGCTCTCGCTTACGATAATGATAGCTATCTCGAAACGGGCGGGGAAGGCGCTTTGGTACAGCCATGGGTGTGGTGTCTCCTCATGTTCCTCGGTCCAACTGTGGGTACTGTCCTGATGCAGTATTACACTTTCACCACTGTATGTCGCCGTACCCTTCTGAACGACAACTTCTGACCTTTAACAGACCGCGGCCATGGTTCGCGCCGAGGGCATGATTACTCAGCTCATCTTCGAGCATTCGCTTCGTCTGCGAGTGAAGTCAGAATCAGCAAGCACCCCTGCACCCTCCGCCGCGCCAACTCCAGACAATGCCTCCATTGCAGAGAGTGACGCCGGAACGGCAGTCGCCGATGGCTCCGAGTCCACCGCATCACATTCAGGAGAAGCGAGCTCCTCAACTGCCGTGTCTTCCAGCTCTCAGTCAGACGGCAAAGGGGCGGGTAAGACTGGGGATAAGAAGGAGAATGATGGAAAGGACGAGAAGAAGGAGGACAACTTTGCAGGCAAGATCAACAACCTCGTGACTACGGATCTTCAGAGCATCGTTAACGGCCGCGATTTCACTATGGTCGCCGTTTTCACGCCTGTAATGGTCGCCATCTCTCTATACTTCCTGTACCTTGTTCTCGGTTGGAGGCGCGTCTTGGTTTTTCCCTTCCCTTGGAAGGTATAAGCTAACGATACAACAGCACCTTTGTCGGAATGGCCATCATGGTCGCTTGCTTACCCATCCCTGGCTACTTAGCGAAGATGCTGCAAACTGTCCAGAAAACTCTCATGAAAAAGACGGACGCGCGCGTTCAGACGGCCACTGAGATGATGAACGTGCTGAGGATGATCAAGATGTTCGGCTGGGAGGGCAAGATCGCAGAACGTCTCAGCACCAAGCGTGCCGAGGAACTTCGCTGGCTACGCTTCTCCGAGATGATCGACCTCGGCAACGACGGTGTAACTCTGTACGTCTGCCGATATACTTCTGAACTTCGATGTTTAATCGGCCTACAGCTTCATCCCTGTTCTCCAAATGGTCGCTACATACGGGACGTTCACGCTCGTTATGGGAGGCAGACTCACGCGTACGTTGAATGGTTCGGGATGCGTTTCCTTCGCGCTGACTCTGCTCCTAGCGTCGATCGTCTTCCCCTCGATGTCAGTTTTCATGATCCTTCGCAACCAGATCGGAATGTTGTTCTACTTTGCCTCGCCACTTATCAAAGGTACGTTGAGCCAATGTTGAGGAAGGACACAAACTCAACTACCGTATTCGCTACAGCCAAGGTCTCTCTCGACCGCGTTACTGAGTTTCTTCGCGAGACCGAGCTCCTTGACGAATACGCGCACGTCAATGACGCACAGCCCGTTGAAAGCCAGCTCCTTGGGAAGCCAGCGGACGACTTGACCATCGGCATGTGCGACGCGTCCTTCACTTGGTCGGTCGCGTCATCGTCCGCGGATGGTACCGTAACACCTTCTCGTCGCACTTTCACGCTGCGTGTACCAGGAGAGCTCACCATTCCGCGGGGGAAGATCAATATCATCGTCGGACCGACGGGCAGCGGCAAGACCAGTCTGCTGATGGCTTTACTTGGCGAGATGCACTTCACACCTCAAGCCGCAGGCGCATGGGTCAACCTCCCACGCGCTGGTGGTGTTGCGTACGCAGCTCAAGAGAGCTGGGTTCAGAACGAGACGATCCGCGACAACATTCTCTTTGGCGCCCCGTACGATGAGGTTCGATACAAGAAAGGTACGTCGTAGACCACCTGTGTATGATCTGTGCTAATAGATCCTTCAGTCATACACCAGTGCGGCCTAAAGCGCGACTTGTCTCTATTTGAAGCTGGTGACAAGACCGAGGTTGGCGAGAAGGGCCTGACGCTCAGCGGTGGCCAGAAGGCGCGGGTTACACTTGCGCGCGCCATTTACTCCTCTGCGGACATACTTCTGCTCGACGATGTTCTCGCTGCACTCGATGTGCATACAGCCAAGTGGATCGTCGACAAGTGCTTCAAGGGTGACCTTGTGCGCGGCAGGACAGTGCTTCTTGTTGTATGTTCATCTTCTGCGCCGTCTAGGGTCCTTTTCACTGATTATATCGTCAGACGCACAACGTCGCGCTCGCAGGTTCTATTGCAGACTACGTCATCGCATTCGGTAACGATGGCGCTATTGCCGCCCGTGGTTCTTACAAGGAGGTCTTGGCCAAGGATAAGGGGCTCGCCCAGGAAGCCGCCCAAGAAGAAGAGATACTTGCAAAGGCTGACGAAGAAATCGAGGAGCCCGAGGATTTGAATGAGCCAGAGTCGAAGGCCGATGGAAAGCTCATCGTCAAGGAGGAAGTTGCCGAAGGACATGTCTCCCTGCATGCCTGTGAGTGAATTGCGATCTGCCGCGTCGTGTCGTGAACTCATGATGACTGTAATCGCAGTGAAACTCTTCTGGTGGGCGCTCGGAGGTAGACATCCGGTCTTATTCTGGGTGACGTTCCTTGTCGGTGTATTCGGCTATCACATCCTCGCCAGCTCGCAAGTAAGAGCAACGCAGCAAACTTCGCCAGATCAGATGCTAACAGTTTACTATAGTCGTTCTGGCTAGGACGCTGGGCAGAGGCGTACACACGGCCGGGTCCCGTGGATGTTACCTAGTAAGCGGACTGCACGGCTGTCCGATATGTCGCTGAACCTATCGTCTAGCTACATGGTCAGCTTCGTACTGCTCGTCTTTGTCACGACCGTGACATTCGTCATCGCCATGGGCACCTACGTGTTCGGTGTCATCCGTGCGGCAAAGACGATCCATGCTCTTCTTATCGACTCCATTCTTGGCACGACTCTACGATGGCTCGACCAGACTCCAGTCTCTCGCGTCATTACTCGTTGCACCAAGGACATTAAAGCGCTAGATGGACAGTTTGCGGGAGAATTCCGCTGGCTTGGTACGTTCTCTGCGTCTTCCACCGCCGCGATCGTATATTCATGCCGCACAGTGAGCGTCAGCGCGCAGCTGATCACTCAACTGGTCGCTATCGCGCTGGTCACACCTGCCGTCATCTTGCCCGGCATCGGGATCTTCTTAGTTGGCGCCTTCTTCGGTAACATCTACATGAAGGCGCAGCTACCGGTGAAGCGGGAGATGAGCAACAAGAAAGCCCCCGTACTGGGTCACTTCGGAGCGGCTATTACCGGCTTGAGTGCGTATCATCAACTTTCAAGGATACTCGACACTGATTAATATAGCCTCCATTCGTGCATACGGCGCGCAGGATGCCTTCCGTCAGGAATCATACAAGCGCATCGAGAACTACACGCGCTCTGGCAGGATGTTCTACAACCTCAACCGCTGGATCAGCACTCGTAGCGATGCTCTTGGCGCCCTCTTCTCCTCTGGACTTGGAGTATACATGGTATATGGGCCAGGCGGCGCCGCTATCGGGCCGTCCAACGTCGGCTTCTCGCTCGCAATGGCTGGTATGTGTACGAAACACTTTTTATTTCCTTCACTCACATGCTTTTAGCTGCATTCAGCAACATGATCCTGTAAGTATGCTCCTGGCCACGCACGTCAGACATAACACTGATGAATGGGACAGATGGTGGGTCAGGATATTCAATGACTTCGAGGTCGAGGGCAACAGTCTCGAGCGCATTCAAGCGTATATGGAGATTGAACAAGAGCCCAAGCCCGTGAAGGAGAAGACTCCTCCTGCCGCGTGGCCGACGAGCGGCGATCTGCGCGTTGAGGGTCTGTCAGCGCGTTACTCTCCGGATGGCCCCAAAGTTCTCCACGACCTCTCCTTCAGCGTCAAGTCCGGCGAACGTGTCGGCATCGTCGGCCGTACCGGTAGTGGAAAGAGCTCTTTGACGCTCTCCCTATTGCGCTGCATTTATACCGAAGGCGACGTCTACTACGATGGCGTCAATACGGCGAACCTCAACCTCGATGTGCTTCGCACAAACGTTACGATCATCCCGCAAGTGCCTGAGCTGCTGAGCGGCACCCTGCGCGAGAATCTGGATCCGTTCAATGAACACGACGACGCGGTGCTGAACTCGGCTCTGCGCGCGTCCGGTCTGTTCTCTCTGCAGAGCGAGACGGATGAAGGCCGGATCACGCTGGACTCGCAGATTTCGAGCGGCGGCGGCAACCTGAGTGTTGGTCAGCGCCAGATCTTGGCTCTTGCGCGCGCGCTGGTGCGCGGTAGCAAACTGCTCATCCTAGACGAGGCGACGTCGTCAATTGACTACGAGACGGACACGATCATCCAATCCTCTCTCCGCAACGAGCTGGGCGGCGATGTTACCTTGTTGACTGTGGCTCACCGTCTGCAGACCATCATGGACGCGGACAAAATTGTACGTCGTCTCCAATACTTATATCAGAAACAGCCTAACGTTTCCCTTAGATGGTCCTCGACGCTGGACGCATCGTCGAGTTTGATAGTCCCAAGGTCTTGCTCAAGCAGGAAGGCGGGTTCCTCAAATCTCTTGTAGACGAGAGCGGAGATAAAGATACGCTATATGCGATGGCGGGATCTGCGG
>KV424685.1:0-65312 GCA_001632445.1 Peniophora sp. CONT | reverse complement strand
TTGAGGGCCCTTCTAGATACTCGGAGTCTCGGACTATCCTTACTATTGCTTGCTTACATTCCGACCGGAGTTCCGCTCGCTTACTGTTCGCCTTGACTCACAGTGCTCGCTTCATTGGCTGCTCTCTAGAATCGACCCACTTTGCGCATCGGACCGTTTTTCTTTATTCCCGTGACTCATCTGTATATAAGCCTCGCCTGCATGTACCTAGCACGCCAGAATCTACGTGGTTTACTCTCCTAGTCCGAACCGCTGTTACCTTTGTGACCCTGGCCGTTCCCCTCTAGTCTCCGCGCTAACATGTACCATTGTAAATAGATGGCGACCGCGCTCCTTCACCTGCCGGGAGTCGTTGGCAACATCGGGGCTCGGAGATCGTGAACGTTCATTGTTCAGCATGGCAAATGGGATCATGCGTGTTACACTGGGAGTATCCAGCGAGCTATCGGGTTCCGACATTTGGCCTGAACACGGTAAACGAAAGGAGGATGGACGCCTGAGACAAGAGCATCACGGCGTGTCGCGTGGTACTTACGCGCCCAAGTCTCACGCAGGCTCGAGTCTCGTTTGAACTGTTCCTTCCATCTCCCTGGGCTTGCTTGTTTCTACCATCTCTTACATAGAGCTCGTGTCTTAGCATCTCGCCTTTCTGGGTATAGGATGGCAACTGTAAATGGTGACCAGGGACCAGCTGGATCGCTCCCATGCCCCAACGCCCATTGCACGCGAACTTTCTTCGACTCCGCAGCTCTATTCTTCCACCTGGACACCGATCGTGCATGCAAGCAAAGTGCTGTTCAAGGATATATTGATAGACGTCCCGAAGGTTTGTCTCACTGGTCAATATTGAAGGTGTCCTGCTCATCCGAGTTATAGATGAACCAATGGACGGCGACGATGCAGCAGACGACGAGGAGGACGACAAGGAGGAGGGCGGAAAGGATGAGGACTGGCCGCAGGAGGTAGACGAGTACAACCTGGAGAGTGGCGGCCATCATCTGCCGCTGCCCGAGCCTGCTGCGTCCTCAACTGCTGCGTCGTCTGGTCGCACTGCAGCGTCGTTTGCATCTTATCGGTGGCATACGCAAGAGGCGGATGCAGACATCGATACCTGGCAGGCGATAGATCTTGCAAACCTGCCCGATATGCCTGACAGTCATGATGATGGTGCCGAGACTGACTTCACTCGTCCGGCTGGGACCACGCGAACCTTGCACTCTAATCGTAGCTTTGCCTGGAACCCTAAGTACGGCACCGGCAACCTTGTCGACCAGTTCTACACCGATCCCCTGTATGCAGTCCGCGAGCACTCGGGGAACATCTACTATCCCTTCCGAGATGAGGAGGAGTGGGAACTCATGTGGTGGCTTGAGCAAAATGGTGTCCCGTTACAGGCTCAAGATAGTTTTCTGAAGCTCAAATCTGTATGTTACCTACAGTATACACTATGCAACATCATTTCATGCGATTTTTATTTGAGATCGGCCGCTTGGGATTATCAGTCAAGTCGGCTCGCGACATACGCAATCGCATCGAGCATCTTCCTCAACCTCCCCGTTGGAAGACTGTGACGATCACGATGCCCGGTTATCGTACTAAGGAACCCATCGTATTCATCTATCGCGACGGGGCAGAGTGTGCCCGGTATCTTTTTGCAAATCCAGCCTTCGCTAACTGCATCGAGACCACTGCATACACCGATATCAAGCCAAATGGCGGAAGAGTTGTGAAGGAATTCATGAGTGCCAAAGTAGCGAATCGGATTCAGGTAGAGAGCCCTCTAATCTGTTATGAACGTGCAATTCTAATTCACACTCTTAGGCTAATCTTCCACGCGGCGAGACTCTGAACGGCATCGTTTGTAGCTCGGACAAGACACCTCTAACTGTGGGCACTGGCAATAAGGAGATGCATCCCTTCCTTATCACGCTCGCGGGTATACTGGGAACTGTGCGCATGAAGGCAAGCTCGCAAGCCTACGTCATCGGCTGCTACATACCCACTCCCAAGTTCCTCGATGTGACGCCCGAAGAGCAAACGATCCTGACTTTGCACTTGTTTCACAAGTGCGCCAAGATCTGCACGAACTCCCTGCAGCAGGGTTGCAAGGTGCCTATTCCCATGGCCGACCCACTGGGCATGGTTCGCAACTGTCGCACACCGCTCGTCGCGTACATCGTGGATAACCCCGAGCAACTCATGATTGCGTGTGCTGCAGGAAAGCAGTCACCTGTCACGCTCGCTAAAGCGAAGGAGTTTGGTGACCCACAACAGCACGAGCTACGTACTAGAGACTGGACTGCCCGTCAGATCGCAAAGGCGTGCGCACTGGCGATGCAAAAAGGCGGCACTCCTGATCAGCTCTGTTTGTTCCACAAGATCTGTAAAGAACTCGGTATCAACGGGGTCATTGACCCGTTCTGGCTTAACTGGGGTACTGAAGGCATACACTGGGCGGACCCCTGCAAATTCCTAATGCTCGATATCCTCCATCTCGTACACAAATTCTTTTGGGACCACATCGCAAAGCAATGGACGATCCACCTGATTGGGCGTAAGGAGTTCAATCGATGTTTATCATCCATCCAACCTCGCCGTGGAGTGCGTCACTGGCCTCATGGGATGTCTTCTCTGAAGCAGATAACTGGTGCCGAGTACCGTGAGCTTGAACACTTGATCATGTGCATTCTCGCTGGGGCTGCAAAGGTCACTCCTCAGATCTACAGCCCTCTTTACCCGATGCTGTGTTTTATCTATCAGACGCAAGCCCTTAGCTTCAATGATGAAGCGAGGCAAGTTCTCGATCGTAGCCTTGCTGGCTTCCATGCAGGCAAACCGGCTTTACTCGAGGCTGGAGTGCGACACGGTAAACGTGCAGCGATCAAAAACTGGCAGATACCTAAACTCGAAGGTCTTCTGAACATCTCCCGTAGTGTCGGACTGGTCGGCTCCTCTTTTCAGTATTCCGCCGATCCTACGGAGCGCATCCATCAAGTCGGCAAACAAGATTACAAGCACACAAATGGCGTCAACTTCCTTGAGCAGTGTGCCCGCGCTCTTGATCGGGACGAGAAGCTCCGTCTCTTCACTCTGCAAACAACGGTCCTAGAGCATCACAGATCTGCGACCAATATCCCCGAAAGAACCCCAGCCCTCTCAGAGAAGATAGACAATCTCGTACTGCAGGGTTATTTGATATGGGCTTGGGAGGTCGAATTGGGTCTACGCGAGCCGGAGAGAATGCTGTTCGAGAGCCCTACTTCGTGGATCATCGACGCGCCCGATGCGTCGCCACGAGATAGCTCTACGCCCGACCACTCTACCGGCCTTGCTGCGGCTGAACTCACTTTGCATCCGCACCATGCATCGGTCGGGATTTCCGCGCTATCGGCGAAATGGTGCATCACCGACTGCCTTCAGAAACTTCGTGTGTTCTTCGGTACACGCAATATCCCATTCACTACCGTCAAAGTGTGGGATTACTTCCGCTTTCAGACGCGCTCTGCCTTGCAACCTTCTCTGGTGACGCAGCCTCAAGTTGTTCACGCCCAGCACCCATCTACGCAGTGGCCGCACGGGCTATACACTGGCATTTTGATCGCACATACGTCAGGTCAAACTCTAGCGCGAGAGCATTTGCCGGAGTGTATGTCTATTTCGGTCACATCGTCGTCAAAGCATGAATTAACAATGATGCCATAGGCTACCTAGTTGCTCAAGTCAAGTGTATCTTCGAGCCGATCTTCTCACACCCGGCCGACCGCGAGTACGCACCTCAACACATCCGTCAACCTGTGTTGCTCGTCCAGATATTTCAGTTTGAGCCATATAGTGGCGATGACTGGACTATGCTACCGGGAGACCCAGTTTCTCGTCTGGACTACCGCAGAGATGTCGGCATGTACAGGGTGAAACATTGGCTCGATGCAGCAGGAAAGCCTGTCGAGCTATTGATATCTTTCAGTGCGGTTCGCCGTGTTCTCAAACTTGTTGCTGCGTACAGGCCAACCATCAATCCTAATCTCAACTCCTTGAATAGCTTCTCTCTCCCTGATACTTCCTTCCATGTCAACCCCTTCGCAGACAACGAGACTTATCACACCACATTTTCCAAAACTTAGATAGCTACTTGAACTACACATGTTATCTACGTGATTCACGCCTGAAGTGTAGTACTATGGTGCATCATGCTCTACATTATGATACCTCTGGACCCGCTGCTTTCAGAGAACTGCAACGACGCGGTTACCGTAGCTTGCGTCGTTCACGCCGCGACCTCGCCGTGACCACCTCGTGTCACCCGCCACTCGGAATGCAAGCGTGATAATGCGGAACCGCGCCTATCCGCGCGCAATCAAGTTTCCGTGCGACCGTTACGCGCGGAAGAACCCAGAGTGACTGCATGGGCTCGCGTGGCGGCTCTTGGTGCCTCTTGGGGCTCTTGGTGCCTGTTGGGCGTGTTCGCGTTCTTCTGGGCTCTCAAACGAAATTCCTGATTTGTAGATGCCCCTTGGACTCGTTACTGCCAGCTTGCCAGCCTACTTCTACGAGTCTTGTATTCACATGTTCAGCGGGATCATTGTTCAAAACAATGCTGCATGTTACATTAGAGACATTTTGCAACCACATTTTCAGCTGGTCTGCAACGAAAGATGTGGTGCTCGTTGGCGCAACCACTCGGCCGTCGCTCTGACATTATAGACTGTTCAAGCCCTATGCGAGTGGCCATTTGGAGCTCATCACAACACTCGTGGAGCGCTTGGGGACCTTCACTCATTGCTCTATATGAGCTGAAAGCGGCTTGCAAAATCTCTCCATTGAGCCAAAAGGCCCTCCAAAAGGCTCGGCGGCGGCCTCTCGGCACACCGGACCGAGCACCGGATAACGAATCCTGGTTCGCCAGGCTGCGTTACCCGTTACGCGAACAGGCCAAATGTTCGTAACAAGACCCGATGTTACGCGTTACGACTATCAGTCTGAAAATTACAGTTTTATGGATTGCATAATTCAATTCCACGATCTAATCTAATATGGCATACTTTCTCAAATGATCAGGTATCGCGCTCTCGAGTCCCTTGGCCTTGAGCCAGCTCTTCGAGAACAATCGACTCTGGTAGCGATACGCGCCATCGCAAAGGATCGTCACGATCTTCTTACCAGGCCCGAGTTTCTCTCCGAGCTCGGCCGCGGCGACGACGTTCAAAGCGGAGCTCGCACCGATGTACAGGCCTTCCGTGTCCAGAAGTTCGTACACCATCCGTATGCTCTTCTCGTCCGCGATATTCAGAGCTCCGTCGATGTCCTTCACGAACGTACCCAGGTTATCCGTGATACGACCCTGGCCAATGCCTAGGATACGCGGTCAGTCGTATTCCCTATTTGGTCAAGCAAGAGGATAGACGTGCCTTCGGTGATAGAGCCGCCGCTTCGGTCCGTCAACTTACCGCCGCTGCTGATGTACGAGTACAACACACTACCCGGCGGGTCGGCGAGCCACACCTGCGTCTTTCCTTTACTCGCCTCCTTCAGGTAACGACCAGTGCCAGCGAGCGTGCCGCCCGTGCCCGTAGCGCAGATGAAGCCGTCGATTTCGCCGCCCGTCTGCTCCCAGATCTCCGGAC
Organism: Peniophora sp. CONT; assembly: GCA_001632445.1. Classification (NCBI taxonomy): domain Eukaryota; kingdom Fungi; phylum Basidiomycota; class Agaricomycetes; order Russulales; family Peniophoraceae; genus Peniophora; species Peniophora sp. CONT. The sequence continues at coordinate 59,691 of KV424685.1, read as the reverse complement.
CCGTCGTGCGATAGTGCGCGTCCGCGTTCGCGACATTGTCGAACTGGTCTGTCCAGACGGCGTTCTCGGTCGCCTCGGCAAACCGACGCGCTTGGTGGTTGTAGTTCTCGGGGTTCTCGAACGCGACGGCGGGGACAGGGTAGACTTCGGCGCCGAGCATACGCAAGAGGTCAATCTTCTCTTGACTCTGTCTCGAAGTCAGAATGACATATAAGTAACGCATATGAGCGCGACGTACCTGCGTATTCGGCATGAAGATCACGCAACGGTAGCCCTTGCTCCGACAGACGTGCGCAAGCCCGATACCGGTGTTACCGGCAGTCCCCTCGACGACAGTACCTCCTGGCTTCAACCTAGTGAAATATAAGCAAGCGCACATAGATGTACAGAACGTCACGCACAGTCCAAGCTTCTCTGCATTCTCCACGACGCCAAGTGCGGCGCGGTCCTTGACGCTACCTCCTGGGTTCTGGAACTCGGCCTTGCCGTATATGTGCGCGCCAGTCTTTTTCGACAGCTGCTCGAGGTATATCTAGCACAAAGACGTCAGTACTTGTCATAGAGCGTAGACCACTAAACGCGCACGAGAGGGGTGTTACCCAGTGCACCGACGAAGCCGTTCACAGGCCGAGTCGTGAATGCGCGGGTGGCCGCTAGCCTGAGCGTCCTCGCTGCGCGTGCGGCAGCAAGCATGATGGTCATAGTAGAGAAATGAAGAGCCGTACATTCCCGAGTCGCTTAGGCGCCATTCCGGAACGCTGTCGACGAGAAGGCGCGAAGAGCTCGCCATTCCGAATCCATGGTCGCGGTCACGAGCAGAATCCGTAAGCCGGCCGCGAGATCAGCGTGCGTGAAGCACTCGACTTGCTTCTAGCAACCAACCTGCATCCACTAGCCTGTATCCTATAGCCATATCCTAGGGCATTGTAGAACCTGCGTGAAAGTCCGCTGTAAACTGAAAGAAATAGAGGCGGGTTTGCTTTGAGCGCGATCACGTGGCTTTGTGGTTTAGGGCCGTCTCGCTTAGCAGCGTCTCTTGTCTCCTGCACCCACTACAAGAACTCGTGTCGGCGGTCTCATAGCAGTCGTCGCGACAAATACTTGAGTTCTGACCCTGTGCACCTGTTCTATCACACCTCTGAATGTCAAAAAATACACCTCCATGGATCGAAAAGTACTTGTTGGAGGTTGCCAGGAAGCACGGCGCCGCGTTGAGTAGCGCTGAAGAGCCGACCAAAGCCAAAATGCTCCAAATTAATAAAGTGCGTGCACCGACCCAGAACCAAACTTTGACTTAGGGATTACAGTACCTGGACTATCCGAACTCAACGTCTGATACTTGCGTCTGGGCGCTCTGCTCAGACAGGGATCTTCGGATACCTGTTTGCTTCACCAAGGCTGCAATTGAGAGCTTCCTAGGACCTCGGTATATATCTTTATATGTAATGAAGTACAAGACTGAATGTGAATCAGTGCACATAAGGCAAAGCAAGAAATCGGGCTTCGCAACCAGCTGAGGGCGATTATCAGGATCCGGCAATTCCGACCTGGGTTTCGGCGTTTGCCCGCCCCGAACGGCCTGACGCCAGCGGACGAACTCTTCCTCCAGGTCGATTTCGCCGAGCTCTTCGGTCCGCCCCGTGACGAGATTATCGATGGGGAGAAACTTGTTTCAGTGTACAAGAAGGATGACTTGGCAAGGTGGATTCACGGCTTGCGAAATAAAGACGGGTGCGTCGACCGCTTATCTCATGTTATTCTGTGCCTAATAACTCGCAGTAACGTTCTCAAACACGAAGCCTCTCCGCAAAAGCCGACTTCCATAACTGTGAACACGTTACACGACCTCCCTATGCCGCCCGTCCTCTTACCACCGCACGGACGCTCCGCTGCCCCAGCAGGGCCAACAAGTTCTGCTGCGCCACCCATTGCTGCTTCTGGGTCTGCAATTGGTAGTACCCTAGCGGTGCGCTGAGTTTTCTACTTGGCAGTTGCTCTTCGTACTTGAACAGACCACAGGAACGCAACCGGCAGAAGGCCGAGATGGCAAGAGCCAGCCGGAAAGCACGACTCAGCAAACTTGCTGTCGCAGACCCAAATTCTGCCACTCCACAGGCCAACGAAACTCCACGGGCTGCGCCAGCCTCAACGCGCCTTCGTTCGCCACAGCTTGACAATGAACCGCGGCATCATGTAACGCGAGCACCGGCGTCCCCACACACACCACAGGCTGCATCACCAAAAGCCGCTCCCGCCAATCTGCCTTCCACAACGCGCGCGTCCAAGCCTTCATCCAGACGCCGTACGTCGCATCATTTGCCTACTCCTTGTATCCCATTATGTTTACTTTGCGTCTAGCTCGCAGTGCCCTTCTTCCTGGCGATAGCAGTCCCGTGCGCCTGACCACTTATCCTCCAAACTCTTCACCCACAAGTGACGGCGAGGAAAGCGAAGACGATGGTAAACGGCGCCCTACTACGCCCTCGCCAGAAGACTGGCCGGCCACTCAGTCCTCCACTCACTCGTCACCACAGCCTATGCCATCTTCAAACGCATGGATGCAATCCTCCCCAGACCCGCCCTCCCCCGGTCCCTCGCCTCATAAGGCGTCGTCGCATCCAAGTCGCCGCGAAACGATACGCACTGTCTCTAGCTCTACGTCTGGCTCATCCACCTCTCGCGCACAATCGCCCAAGTCATCTACCGGATCCCTTACGATGCAAGGGAAGCGACATGCTCCAGAGCCGCCGCCCGTTCCGCCGCCGGGCACGCAGGAGAAGGTGTTGGTGCCCAACTCAGACACGAGTTTGAGTTTGAGTCAAGGATTGAGCCAGGAGAAGGGTGGGCATGTGCACGGTGGGCCGAGCAAGGGGGGAGAAAGAGGCCGAGGGACGAAGGTGCGAGTAAGGGCTGAGAGGGAGCCTGAGGAGAAAGCACGAGTTCGCCAAGTGGACGGTGTAGGCGAGCGGAAGCGTAGGCGGCTTGATATTTCAGGACATAGTCAGCGCAGTCCGATTCTCAACGCCGAAGGCGACGAGGCGCGGATGCCAGGTCACTTCAGCCCGGCAGACGCAGATAGCGAAGTTGTAGAGGCTCTCATCGGATCAGACTCTCGACCAAACGCGACCACTGCCCGCTATTCACGACAGTACCCAGACCTCGGTGCTCTATCTGACGAAGACGACCGACAGATTCTGGCTGCGGCACGCAACGCTGCGGATAAAGGGAAAGGAAAGGCGCGAGTGATCAAGACTACCGTCGACGAACCCGCACCCGAGCAGGCTCCTTCGCCTCACCTTCACAACGCAAAGGATGAAGCCCCATACGTGAAACTCAGAGAAATCACGGGCAGCAACAAAAGGAAACAACCAATCAGGTCGTCAAACTTTGCTGACTTCCTGGAGCGTCCTTCGAAGAAAGCTCGAACGGCGGACGAGAAGGGCAAAGCTCCTGAGCGTCAGGTTGAGAGCAAAGGCACGACATCCGTCGAAGTATCTTCATCGCGCGGGGCTTCCTCTTCTACCCCAGTACCGCTCATCAGCTGGATTCCTGACGACCCACCGTACCCACCCTCCCAGCTCGAGGAAGACGCGCGGGCTCGGGCTAAAATACGAGAAATGTCGGCGCTGGTTGAGCAACGGAGACGGGGGGGACGTCCTCATGGCGAGGAGTTGACGAAGTGCGTACATTCTCCCATTTTCGTCAAGGTACTTGCGCTGACGAGATATACTCAGAGAGGAAGAGCGGAAGTTTACGCTGATTTCCGGCAAGATAAAGAAGCCCTCTAAACGCTGATTCTCTACTGCTTAATCTATCACCAATACTGCGACTCATGACAGTCCATAGTGTGTGCATACTCCGAGCCGACTAACGGCGAAACGTACAATCCATCCTAATGATCCATAATAAATACATATAGATACCCGTGCTCAGCCTGTAAGTATGCGTATAAGCATATAACATGTTGACCCGCTCAAGCGCTAGCACATCGTCAGCATTATACCACCGTGTAGTGAAAGCACGAAGGACTTACGATGATAGAAGTGATCCCGACAAACGCCAGTACGAATGTCATATAACTCTTCGCGGCACCCATATTCTCCCCAGAGAACGTCGCACTACTCTGTCCTCCACCCAAGATTCCGGCTAACAGCAATCCATTCGACACGACCCAAGCGAGAAGCACATTAGTACGCACACCGGCATAGTACTCCTTGGCGGCCTGCTCGCGCTCAGCTTTGGACAGCTGCCCGTCGCCGCGAATGACTGGCGTGCGGTGCTTAAGGTTGTGGATTGCGTCCTCATATACGGCGTTGGCGTCCGCTTCGCTCTCGGGCATGTCGACTTCGACCGTCTTGCGCACATCTTGAACAACCGCGCCGAGGTCGGTGTCGGGAGTCATGTCCTCCTTCGTGCCCCATGAGATCTGTAAAGGTATATTTAGTACGTATTATGGATGCAGGGGACTGAATATCTACGCACATCGTCGAGGTTCGCAAACGCGTAGATGTTCAGAATGTTGATATACATCGGCGAAAGGAGCAGGTACTGCAGGAAGCTTGTACCCATATGCCAAGGGTCGAACGCAAGCAAGCTTGAAAACGCGTAGGCTGAAAAACCCGCTTTCAGCTGCGTCGACCCTCTTTGTAACGAAGTCACGTACCACCGTAAGTGACGATCAGACTGAAGGCCATGACACGGTTCGCCGCACCGCCCTCGTGAGCGGCCTGGATAGCACACATAACTGCCGCGAAGAGCAAGTAGACCATCAAGACCGCGAGAAGCAGCGTGATGAGCTTGTACTTCCAGTGGACCCTATGTATCCGTGTGAGCTGGAAGTACAAGCACAAATAAGGAGGTGGAACACGTACGCGCTAGGCTTGTTACCCATTGCGAAAAGGAAGCACGCGATGACAATGGAGGCCATGAAGTACTGCGTCGAGGTTAGCTGAAGTTCCAACTCAACTGATACTAATAAGCTCACCTGCACGCACGAGTTCACGTAGCGGATCCATTGAAAGCCGAACTCCTTGGCCTCAAGACTGCTCGTCAAGATGACGAAGAATAAGTAGAAGTTGCCCTGAAACCCCATAGTCAGCATATACTAGTATCTTGAGAGCCAACAGTGAAATAACTGACGATAGCAAACCAACTCGCAATGAGATTGATGATATTGTAGAACGCCTGTAACAGCAGCCAGCACTTCCGTGGGAGACTATGTCCGCTCGCCATCATCTGCGGGATATGCGCGATCGCGTACGTGGCAGCGAAGAACGAGCCGTTAAGCCATCGCCGACGCTGTAGGATGAACTCAGGGAGCGCGTCGGGTACGTCCGTTTCGCCAACTGCGCTGTTGACGTAGCGAAGTACCCAGTTCGAGTTGGCTTTGGCGACAAGCTCGAAGCATAGGATGCGCTGAAGAATGGTCAGTGAGCGCGCTGGATAGAGCATATCGGCAAGGGCATACATCTTCGGCCAGGTCTATGGAAAGGTAAACGATACGTTAGGTCAAAGAAGCGAGACTGCGTACTGACACATATTTGATGTGAAGATGTCCGTATCGCGTCCATGCAGAACCTCTCCCTTGAAGTACGAGGCAAGTGGCCCACGCCCAGTCTTATCGTTCTGCAGCGCAATCCACCGGTAGGCCGAGAATGCTCCAGGTAGCACGCCGATATATCCAAACATGCTCTCCGTAGGCTTATCGAGGATATTGCTGATCTTATACTCGAAGTTCTGCGACGCCACGAGTGGGTTGAGCAAGCCTTTCCAGTACCGTCCCTTGTATGCCGCAATCTCGCCACACGCGCCGCCCACGTTACTGTTCAAATCGAACGTCTTCCAGAGGTGGTAAATGCTCTTGCTTCCGGGACGTGTGCCGACGTCGAGGAGAACGCAGACGTTAGGCTGTAGCGCGCGGCCGAAGGCGTTGAAGAACCATCGGTGGGAGTTGATCTTCTTCTGGTTCTTCTCCTTCATACAGAAGATGACCTGCGTTGGGACAATGCCTTTGTCGGGGTAACGAAAGTGCATGTCCGCGTCGAGAGCGAAGGTCGCGGTGTATTCGAACATGTGCGCGGTGACGGCTTTGTTGTTGACCATATTCTTCATGTGTCCGCCTGGTTGGTAGATCCCGAGGAGCGTGAGGCAGTCGAGAACGCGAGGGTGGATCTTCTTGCGGCCGTCAGAGACGATGCATACGACAACCTACCTAGGGTCAGGCCAACTCCAAGTTGAACCAGAAAGAATAGCGAACCTTCTTCCACGCGTCAATTCCCCACGTTTGCGAGTTCTTGCGCGTGCATAGATGCGATATGTTGCGCATGATCCCGTACATGGTCCGACAGAACAGCACCTCGTCCTCGTTGAACATCGTCACGCAGATAAACAGCTCCGTCCGCCGGCCACTCTCCATCTGACGCAGGAAGAATCCCGAACTCTCGAACTCGTCCGGGTCGCAGGTAACGGCCGTATAACGTGTCTTCATAACCTCCGGATCGCCAACACGCGGAAGAACCAGCTTCGGCGGGATAGGCAAGTCGACGACAAGGTTGCCGTTCGTGAGCTTGACCTGCCGCCGCTTATTACGCCGGTGCACGCGGCCGGCAGGCGCAGGTCCGAAGTGCATGGTAGAGGATAGAGGCATCTCGCCTGGAGGAGGAAGGGTGGAGGCAGCGTTCATGAACGCGCGAGAGTGCGCTGGTGGTTGCCGTGGCTTTTCAGAGAGCATCTCGTCGACTTGTCCCTCGTCGTCGTCGTACTCGGCGTCGTATTCGTCGTCTGAGCCCATATCTTTCTCATCGTAGCCAGAAGCAGCTGTATAACCAGTGTACCCGCTGTAGCCTGTGACGCCGGTATAATGCATCGTAGGTTGGCCGGTGAAAGAGCCGTCGCCTGGACCAGGGGTGGGTGATCGCGAGCGAGGTGTGCTGAAGCGTGAGCCAGTCGTATAGCCAACTTCAAGATCTTGTTTGAAGTGGTCGACTTGCTGAGGAGAAGGGGACACTCTGCGTTGGAATACAGAGGGTCGCGGTGGTGTTTGGAAGGATGTCGCAGGGAGATGAGGTTGTGGGAGGGGTCGCTGTGGTTGGTGATGTTCGCTAGACTGTGTGGGAGCGGGAGAAGGTTCGCGGGAGGCTTCGTAGACTGTAGAGAGAGGGCGCGGTATGGTGTCGTGAAATGGGTCGTGCGTGGGCGCGGAGTTTCCTGCGCCGCCGTAGAAGTCGTCAAAGTCAAGAGGATCTCCGGAATCAATCGTGGGCAGACTGGGAGGTTGGTAAGATCCCTGAGGGTATTGTATGGTGGGTATCTGCAAGTGATGGGATAAGTAAAGCTGTGAAACGCATATGTATGTCTATTGCATACCTGTGGCGGTTCAGGTAAAGATCTGCCGCTCGCACTCGAACCGGAAGCGCTAGCGCCCGAAAGCGGCCTCTGTGCAGCCAGGTATTCATTGCCGTAGTCGGACGTATCTGAGGGCATCCGGTGCACTACCCGCGCGGGTGCACTATAATACGAATTCTCTTCGTCGGTAGATTGGATGGAAGAATAGCCGCTGTTCCTGTTCGCCATGATCGCGTCCTGAGACAAGTCGCGTGCAGCGCGTTTGACGTTCAACTTTGCACGTGTGCGCGTACAGCTTTCTCGCGGCTTGCCTTCGCCGTACTTTGCACCTTTGCTCGTTCGATTCTCAGTCAAAAAACACGCTTTTATTGCCACTTTACCAGCGTCGTACTGGTTTGACTTTGGCCCCTCGGATAAGACTTGCAGTCAAGATGGATTCGGGAAAAAAGGCAATGACCCGCATCGTCGTCTATGACTATTCGTACAACAACCCAGCCTGCTGGGTAATTCTGTCCGATGTGAACCTCGCTCGTGATCCCTGCAAACCCTCTACACCTTCGCGGCCCCGATGATTGGCCCTCCTCTCCCCTTCTGAACGATAATCGCAGCGCTCAGCCCATCCTGCGGCATCTCCGGCATCTCGAAGCTCAACTCCGCGCCCTCCCACCAACCCAGAACATGCAACTCGCGCACGACGTTACGATGCGGGAGATGCTCGCCTCGGTTCTCGCCCCGCTTGATATCGACGATCTGGTTGCGCACATCGTAGCGCACGAGCTGGACGATGCCACGAGTGCCTGAGCGCTCGCCGACGGTCACTTTCCCCGCAGATACTGAGACGGGTAGAGGTGCTGGTACAGCAGATGCGCCTTGCTCGAGGAGAGACGTGAGCTCGGACTTGCGCGAGCCGACGCCATTCGCTGTTCCGTTGACGATGACCTGCGGCGTATAGACGCTTCGGTTCTTGAACGCGAAAGAGTAGTCGCGTTGACGCGTGTCCCATTCCTATGCCGGTCAGTCTTCATATGTAGAGAGCTCCGTGAGGAAGGCTTACCTTGTTACCAAAGGTATCCGGCCAACCAAGGTAGTCCCAGTACGTGACTTCGTATGTGAGTACAAGTTTGTGAGGATCGTCCGCAAGAGGGATGACATTGGCGTTGGCAGGAGGGCATGAGTTGCATCCTTGGCTCTGGAAAAGCTCGACGACTGTCAAAGGTGCTCCGCTCGTGCTCATTGTGCCTGCTGGTGCAGACATGGCGTTCTGTGTGGCCATAGGGGCGGGAGGCGGCGGCGCTGGTGGTGTTGCTGCATTCTTCTCGTTGAGGTTCTTCGGAATGCAGACTTTGTCGTCCTTGTCGTGAGAGAATGGGTTGCGCATGTGCAAGAGGTCTTTGACGTTAGGCATCGTAAAGCAAGGAAGGGTGTGCGTGGGGTGTAAGAGTGCTAAACAATCTCAATAAGACGACCAGGTTCTTATGCTGACTGACGATGACGGGGGCGATGTGATATCATGATGCGCGCACTGCTGATACGCCCGTTGCCGCCGTCGACGTCGATGGTCTTGATGAGCCCAACGGCGCAGTGACAGCAGTGCTTTGCGGCGGCACAGCATGGGTAAGGCGGCACATGAGAGCTTGAACGCGTGACGTCACGCGTCAGAACGCGTCTAACCCGTCACGAACGCGCTCACCTCTGCTTGCTCTCGACCATCACGACGAGTACGTGATGAGCGTATCTAGTTATCAGAGCCCACTCATGCCTAAATCTCTTTGCTTTGGCTCGATATCTACACCCTCAACCTGTAATTTTCTCGCGATCTTTAGTCTCGCAGACCGTCACATACCTTGCGTCGACTGCGGCTCGTCTGCGGCGCGCGCTTTACTGGTGCACTCGCTCGCCGCGAGTACCGTATTACTCGTCTCTACGACGTTCTTAAACCAGCTGGCTATACTGGCTCTACTCTGTGTGAGGCGCCGTGGATGCCAGATGCTGGGGTTCTGTTATTGCTCTTCGATGTCTCAGGTTCGAGTCGTTTCTGCATACACGACTCTATAACGCGCATCTACCTCGCACCCTTGACACCTACGCGCCCATACATCTTGATCTATAATTGGCCTCACATGGCTGTACATGTCTCGAAGTTTATACGCTATACCTCTTTCTGCAGTGCTAATAGGAGTGGGATCCTGTTTCCCAGGCCAGAACTCAACAGCATAAAAGAACTGGTGTTCAGACCAGTCCTCCTCATTCTGTTCACTCGCATCTTGCACCGAACCAGAAGCGTCCTAGGACATCCCCCTCTCACACTCGCACCCATACGCTACTAGCTATGCCTGCCATGACCACCTCCTACTTCTCCGATGTTGACCTCGACGCTCCGGTCGATCTCGACTTCGCTATGGCTCAGCTCGACCCGGACTATGTTCCTACGCCCGTGGTTGACGTTGAAGCCGAGCTGCGCGCCCAGGCCGAGCTCAAGGCTGCTCAGGATCTTGAGTACGCCCAGTCCATGATTCAGTTGCAGTGGATGCTCCACAACGGTACGTCTCGCCAGGCTTTCTCCTCATCCTATGTAATCGAGACTGATTGTGTGTCTCCAGCTGTGACCCCGCGTGTGGCTCCTGCTCCGCTTCGCGAGCGCGTTAACCTTGTCAAGTGGCAGCTCTATGAGATGCCCGAGCAACTGAAATCTCTCCCAGTTCCCGCGCCGGTAAAGCCGGCCATGGACTACCTCCAGGTCCCCAAGGCCAACGTCAAGTGCACTCAGAAGCTTGATGTCGTGCTCGACCCCAGGGTTGTTTCTGCCGCCGCCTGTTCGCGTAAGAGGCGCAAACGCTTCGGTGGATTCTAAGCAGTTGGCGCATCCGTTGCCCAGCTGCTCAGGTGTGTGCTCGTCGGTGTAGTCGTTCCTCTGTTTGTCGTTGCAGCGAGGCGCAGTTCTTGGTGTGGTGCGGCCATCGATGCGTCGGTAGCGCATAGCGGATGATCGGGCGAGGATGAGGGAGGCTGGCCACCTCTCTCGGAGCCGCAGCGCGACCCATTGGTTGCGTTGGTATCTACACATGTGTATGCGCCGATGCGGCGCAAGTGTAATGATTTCTTTCACTTTCTATTCCTTCCTTCTGTCATCTGCGCGTTACATCCATTGTATTCACACATTCCAGACCAAGAGCGGCACGTCTACTTCGTCAACATACGGTCAACCCTTCCGCGGCGTGTTTCACATCATCGTATACTTTCTTCGCCCAGTCCAAGACATCCGCTTCCAGATCTTTGCTTACCGACGCACTTCGGCCGGTTCCGCCGCATATTCCTCGTCTCGACGCACGCTTTCCGCATACCTGCTCTACGCCTCATCGACGGTCGTATCGCCTTCTCATCAAGCTCGTCGTTATGGTACGCACACGTTCTTTATAATCAGAGCTTGTACTCACTCTCCCGTATACATTCATACACAGACCCTTACTACGTGTTATCGGTCGCGACCGGCGTCGGCATGTGCGGTGAAGAGCGAGGCTGGCCACCTCGGTTGGAACTATCATGCCTTGACGTCGGTGTCGCGGCGGCACTCTGCAAGCCCGAAAAAGATAAGTAGCCTCATTTGCTTTTCTACTGCTGTGACGCTCATGCATGTCGTAAAATTCTCCAGGACCTATCGCTTTTGACCGTCTGCGTACGCTCCTCATCCACCCCGCGCACATACGGCCGTCGCTACAAGTCTGGCTCAACCCCGTCCATCGCCCGTCTCTCAAGGCTCACTACGCCGGTCTCTTTTCTCTCTTTAAACATCTTGTTGACGTTCACCCGACAAGCTTCTCCGTCTCAAGGTGCTGCGGCATCGCTACGCTCCGGTGCCATCTGCGCGACCTCGACCTCTCCTTTGATGCTACTAGTCTCTCGCGCACATCTGCTACGCGCAACTCCGGCTCACCTCCAGCTCTCCCAGCTGAAATGTTACCGACATGGCGAGTACACCCTCTCTTTCTCGTCGTCCCAGGTACTTACTCCTTCATATGGTCTCCCTCCAGATTTGTTGCGCGATCTCGGGCGTGCCCGACGTCGGCGTGAGCAGCGAAGGGCGAGGCTGGCCACCTCGTTCGGAGCTGCCATGTCTTGATGTCGGTGACGCGTTCGCAAATCGCAAGTCCGAAGAAGATACGTTCGCTTGTCTATCCACTTCCATTCATAACGCTGAACCTATGCTAGTTGCACCCAAAACGGACATGCCTCGCGCTCTTTCTCCCATCCATGGCGCCGATGCCTTGCGCAGGACCGCCGACAACGCTCGCGCTCGCTCCCACGCCACCAGCTCACAACCATCGCACGCATCTACGGGTCGCTCGTTTCGGGATGGAACACTGTCGTCCCCTCGCTGGCACTGCTCATTGACTCATTGCGTACGTTACTTCGCTCGCTTAGTTTTCTATCGTTGCTAACAACCTGTCACCGCTCTCGCCAACTTAGACTTAGCCTATTGGTCCGCAACGGCGCTGGTAGCACCCAACACCGGCATGGGTGGTGATGGGAGAGGCTGGCCACCTCTTTCTGAACCTCCATGTCTTGGTGTTGGTACTGCTCCGGCGTCGTGTGACGAAGAAGATAAGTTTGCCTGTTCGCCTCTGATCAAACTTGACGCTGATACATATTCTAGACACTTTCTCAGCGTCCAGGTGCTGCGGACAGATCCCTTCCAACTTCGACCCCCTCGGACGTTCTCCCGTTGGAAACGGCTTCTCATTACGCTCAAATCTTTATCGCCTCGAATCCTTCTGATACGACACCTCTGGGCTTGCTAGGTTGCACAAGTCCGCCTCCGATCTTTGATCTCCGCCTCTTTCTTTCGTTCCTCGTATCCGTTTCCTTCTACTTGCTTCAACTCTGAGCAGATACCGAGAAACTCTCCTGCTCCGGTCGCATCGGCATACGGTGTCTTTCAGATACGACTGGCGCCTACGTGCTCGCTACTGCTCGTCCAATTATGACTATCTTCGGCTCAATCAATCGTCTTATACGCCGTCTCCCAGACTCTACTGGTTTTGCCCATGCGCGGCCTTCTTCTTGACGACGTTTTTTCTCCCACCGCTCAGGAGTCAGCGCTGAGCGTTGATGTTACCTCGCTCGCTCTCGACTCAGACTCATCTCGCCGACGCCGACGGATCTTGCTCTTGGTAACTTTGCCCTACCGTTTCTTAACCATCTCCGGAGTCCAGAGTGACCATGGCGCTGGTAGCGTCCAGCATTGACATGTGTGCGGAAGAGCGAGGCTGGCCACCTTCCTTCGACCCACCTTGTCATGGTGCTGGTACTGCACCGGCGTCATACGAGACCAGAAAAGATATGTCTAATTACTTCCTCCCTTACGAGTCTGGCACTGATACATCTTCCAAATCTCTTCTTAACCGGAGTGGTCGTATTCCATTCATACCGCTTCTCGCACAGATTTCAGTCCATCCTGCGTCTTGTATCATATGCACCATACATCCGCCTGTTGCGCCTATACATCTCACCTATGCTCTGTAATAAACGCCGTAGCGCTCAAAAGCGCAGCCTCAACACATAAGCAAACATTCAATATGAGAAGGAAAACACGGTGATGTATGTTGTACAATGAGCAGGAGAATATATATTAGTACAATAAGCCAACGCGCATGGAAACTGGGGATGAGCAACGAGATACCGTAGGCAAGTCATTCGGAGAACGTTTCTGAGGGCGGATGATACTCTGCAGTGGTTCCATGAGCATGGATCTGAGCGAGCATGATGAATGACCTACACCGCCGGGAACATGAACCTGAGGTGCACGGTAAGATGCCTTGCTCGGCGACGGGGTGTCACTACCACGGCACTCGACGAAGTTCGCGTCCCTCTGGTGTGGAAGTCAGCATCTCCGGACATGAGAGAACCGTCAAACGCACGAAGAATTGGGCGATAACAGTATCGCGCTCGGACTGAGTCTTCTGCAGCCAAGCTTTCTTAGCCATCTGTTCAAGCTCCAACAGAAGATCGATGACCCGTTTACGCTCCTCCGGTGTCGACGCCATGCTGAACGGCAAGACCTGATCGATATGCCCGCGGCGGCGCTCCAAGCTATTGCTCGGGCTGAGCTTGTGCGGATGCAGAATCATATACGAGACGTCTTCATGTTTCCATCCCGGGATAGACAGAGCCAGTCCACTGAGATGTCTGCACTCTGGCTCAAAGCCTTCGCGCCGAATCTCAACAGACAAGAACTGTTTAAGTGCAGACAACGTGTCCCAAGGGTTTTTGTTCCAGCTGCTGAAGATCAGCACAGTGTGCTGACCATTGGCGTCTGGCTTGACAATCATAGCTGGACGCGCTCCGGACTTGCAGTGCCTGCCCGCTCCAGAAAGATATAACTGCCGCTGGCGATTGAACTCGTCATCGCGTGTGGCGCCGCCTGCAGGCGAGTCGATGAACTGAAAGAGTGGGTATTGCGCCGATTCTACGACAAGCACAATATCTCCCGTCTTGAGGGTAGAGTGGTCAATTGGTGACCATTGGCGACGTGAGGACGGTGAAGGACTGTGGGGAGCAGGGGTATTGCTCCGCGAGGCTGGGTTGTTTATAAACGGTGGTATAGGCGAACGCCGGCGCTCTGCCGGGCGGTGAGACGGCTGGTTCGGACGAGATGACCCGCGGCCACGACGCCCAATGCTCGACCCGCGTGGCGTAGTCGAAGTTGGGGAAGTTGGCCGAGACAGTGGCGAAGCCGGGTACGGCCGCTGTGGTTTAGGCGCGTAGATGCGGGAAGGAGTGGCGTTAGACATTCTAGGAGGCAGCGAGATAGATGTAGAGTCAAGGAGTGAAGGAAGTCGACCAGCGAGTATAGCAGCAAGAGGGCGACAGTGAGCGTGTGGGTGCGGCAAGAGATGGTGTTGGCAGAAGGAGAAATGTGAGCGGTGAATATATAGTCATCGTGCTGTGGACCGGTCAACCACTCCGCGAGCGAGCAACAATGGACAGAAATCACCGCAGCCAACCATCCAACCCATTGTTCGCCCAGATGTCCCAATGCATGGCGGACGGAGATCTCTCAGAAGGACAATGAACCACAGATTCGGATCAGTAGCCATTGGATGCATAATCACCTTCGAGTCCAGACGCTGACCAAGGGGACTTTGACCTGACGCGCATACCGTTGAAAGCAAGTGGGGTGGCAAACTCGAGCGCCATACCAAAGCATGATTAGACTGTAGCGTGTAAGATATAAACCCAAGTGGGTCACAGATACTCAATTTCAGGCCCAGCAGCAGCGGCCTGCTTCCTCCTCTTTGCCTCCCGCTGCTTGAACATCCAGTCATCCAACTGCCTCGACTTCTGATACCCATGGCTCTGCATCTCCTCCACAGCCATAAAGTACCTCTCGTCCTGCCCCGCGATACACCTCCTAATAATCGCCTCATACGCCTGTCCGCTAGGCGTGTACCCCGCAGCCTTCATATCCTCGAGATACTGGAACGCGTTCTCGTAGTCGTCGCCGATGAGTGCGAGGGAGATGACGCGCTCGTACGTCTTTGCTAGAGGTGCGATGTTCGCGGTCTTCATATCTGCCAGAAGAGTCTCGCCTAAAGCACGGTTCTTCGCTACAGCGGCGCCGATCATTAGGATGTCGAATGTCTCGGGTGTAGCGGGGAGACCGAGTTCTGGTAGGATGCTGAGGGCTCCGAGTGCACGCTGGAGATCGCCGTGTGCAACAGATACTTGGATGAGGACGTTCACGCACGAGACGTCCAGTGCCGTCCCTTCCTTGTGCAGCTCCTCCAGTGCGCCCCATGACGCCTCCATAAGTGCAGGATTACTATGTACGGCCTGGTAAATCGGCTGAGAAGTCGCGGACGTGACGGGTAGGTTGTGCGCGCGGAGCATGCATAGAACTGCAAAGGCGTCTTTGAGACGGTCGGCGCGGACAAAGGCTTGAACCATGGGCGCGAAGTGGTACTCTTGCAATGCGACTTGTTGTTTGCGGAGGATGCGGAGAGCGTCGACGGCGATATCTGCTAAACCGTAACGGCCTGCTACACGGAGGGCTTCGACGCAGGTGCCTTCGTCTGGCGTAAGGTTCAGGTCGTTGACGACCTTCTTCCATATTTCAGGTAGACCGTCGGCCTGGAACAACATTAGTACATTAAACACGCTAAACGTGAAAGAGAGCGCGTACATAGTACATGTCCGTCGCGACCGTAAGCATCTTGACCCACATCTCCTGCTGCAGCGTGCGCAAACCACCATCCTCGTAGTTCCGTGCAATCTCGTGTGCCAAGCGGACCAGACCACGATCCAACGCGAAATTCAGGAAAGCCTGTGCGCCGTCCAGAGACGGATGGAAGTCGTTCTTCTCCATGTCGAACAGCACCTTGACCGACATTTCAAAGTTCTCGGCGATGAGGTAGCGCGAGAGTAAGAGTTTGTATGTCTCCTCATTCGGAGCTACGCCATCCTTCTGCATGCTCTCGAACACCTTCCACGAGACGTCTGGCCCTTCACGCGAAACGCCCTGCGTATACATCATTAGCGCAGTACAAAGTACGAAAGCTTATAATACTCACATACAGCAGTCGGTTATACAGCGACGCATCCGGTAAATGACCGGACGCCTTTGCATCGTCCAGAAGCGCCCAAGCTTCGCGCCACTCCCCCGCTTTGGTTAAAGCCTCCATCAAGTAATGGTAAGAGTGCTCATCCGGTGCAATGCCAGCCGTCTTCATGCTTAGCGCCGCCATGAGTGCACCAATGGGCTTCCCAGTAGCGGCATGACGCTCGAGCGCTTCATTAGAGGTATAAAGTGTAGGAGGCCTTGGCGGCGCAGATCGAGGAGCAGAGTAAGACGCTTCAACGGCTGCATATTGTTTAGTACATAATTAACAAATATATCAATGCACATGAAACATACCAAAGCTCCTATGGCTGACTCCAGGCACTCTCCGGCGCACTACCCGAGCCGCATTTTTGGATGTCGAAGCGAGCATGACCGCCAGCGCGAACGCGCTCGACAGCGCGCCGAGGCGAAAGAAGCGCGCGCGCGTCGGGTCACTCGGGCCGGTCACGTTCTGTTTGTGGTGAGTCTGTGGTCGTTCGCGTCGCGTCTTGTCTCCTGCCTCTTCCTCCTCTCCCGTCGCGTCCCCCTTTCCTCCCTCCTTTCTTTCAGGGTACCTCATGGTATGTGCTGGATGTATTGGTGCTTGAGCACGATGCTTATATTTATGTAGTTCTACTCTGAGGCTATCCTCTCCCGTCGCGGTCCACTCGCGAAAGTATGGATCGCGGCGCACATGGAGCGCAAGCTCACAAAGCAGCAAGCGCTACAGACAGATATTACAGATGCAGTTGGTGCGTTATCTTACGTTCTGAAGCTTGTAATACTCTGACATCCGGTAATAGACCACATTCTCGGGCAGGAGATCGAGATGATGGCTCTGCGTCTCAGCGGACAACTACTCCTAGGCGTCGTCCGCATCTACAGCAGGAAGTCAAAGTACTTGTATGATGACTGCAATGAAGCGCTGCTGAAGATCAAGATGGTGAGTTTTCTGATTTGAGTGGCGCACCATGTCGCCACAACTCCCCTGAATAAGGCTAATGTTTACTTTTTCAGGCGTTCCGCCCCGGAGTCGTTGACATGACCGAGGATCAGCTTGCCGCGAACAGCAACGCTATTACCCTTCAACCCGGTGGTTTGGACCTTGACGTGCTACTTCCTGACATGGATTGGTGAGTACTTCTTTGTGGTTGCACAGCTTGTTTGCGCTTGAACGAAATTCGCAACCTCGCTCAATGCCCAAAACAATTGCATGTGCTCTTGATCGGAATACTTTACTAATGCAACACACAGGGGTGTCGACTTCCAAGATCAAGTCCACCAACCACACGACCACCACGTCGCACGTCACGCAGACATCACCCTCGCCTCAGCCCAAGACCTCGAGTTCGACCTCGCCAGTGACGCAGGCTTTGAGCACTCCAACGTTGGCCCCTCAGACGGTCTTGGCTCGCAAGATTTCCTGGATCTCGATGTCGAACTCCCCGGCGACGAGCAGGCGAGCGCTCGTGGAAGCAGCATCCACGAGCACTCTGAGGACTCTATGAGTATTGGCGTCGGTCGTGATGCGCCTGCTCGGCGTACGGCGCGTCAATCTATGGCGTCTAACTTGCTGGGCGGACATGAGGGAGAAGATATTGACATGGGCGGCTACAGCCGCGCTGCTTCGGCTGACGACTTTGGCGACGACGGTGGAAATCTTGTGCAGTTGGATTTTGGGGATCTGATGGATTTGGAAGCGCCTGCCTTTCCTGACTTGGACGAGCCCCCTGTTGCGGATGTTGCGCAGACTCCTGAGCAGACTCGCTCGCGCTCCAGTAAGCCGCGACTACTTTCCTAAGACTTTCCGCCTCGACTAACGTACTTTTTGCAGTGTCGCCTCTTACCCCAGGCCCTCAGACCCCGCCTGTCGTCGACGCAGAAGGCGATGTGATCATCGGCGACGCCGAAACCGCTCCTGAGCCGGAAGTGACAACCACCCCTATGCCGAAGAAGCACAAGCAGAAGCAAGTTATCGACGACGTGACCGAACTCGGTCGTGGCCGCGCACGCGGAGGTCTCGGCGCTCAAGATACATCATCCATTCTCGCAACACCACGCTACCTTCCACGCTCTGGTCTCATGCAGCGCATGCTCGAGATCAACGCTGACCCACGCGCACACTTCATGCCTATCGTCACCACGGACCAGGGCAAGTTCCTCAACGCCGCGCCACCTGGCCTCGCACCCGAACTGCAAAAGCTTTTCCTCCGGCCTATCGCTACGCACGCGCAAGCTAAGCGCCGCGGTGGTTCACCCGGAAAGCCCGCTAGCAAGCGCCAACGCATCGAATCTGAGGCGCCTGCTGGTGCAGAAGGTGCACAGCCTGAGGCCGCAGACGACGCTGATGTCGAGCAGGGTCGCCGCGCAACGAGCGCTGCACCTAGCGCCGCGCTTCACAGCGATGCCGGACGCGCGCCGAGCGAAGGTGGTCTGCAGTTCAGCGACCAACCCCAAATCTTCGATGATTACCAGCTGGACGTACCGTTCGATGCCGCGGACACTGGTCTTCCACCTATTCCTGCGCGTGCAGGAAGCCGTGCGCCGTCTGAGCTGTCACGGTTGTCTACGCCTGGAATAGACGAGGACCCGGATATGAAGGAGACGTATGCGGACTTGGAGTGCCCTATCGCTGTGTTCGATGAACGCGGAAGCTCGGCTGCCGCTGATACGACTGGCGCAGACGGCAAAGGGTACAGCAAGAACACCGTCAAAGCCCTCCGCATCCTCCGGCATGAGTTGCGCCCTGAAGCAGAGGGTGGCGACGCAGGCGACAAGGTTCTCAGCTTCAACCAGATGTCCACCAAAGCTACACGCCGCGCTGCCGCTGGGTTCTTCTTTGAGTTGCTGGTGCTTGGGACGCGCGATTGTGTCAAGATCGACCAGCCTGAGGCGTATGGGAATATCGAGGTTACGGCGAAGCCTAAGCTTTGGGAGCATCAGCGTCATGCGTCTGTTGCGGGTTCGGTGGCGGGCTCGGTCGTCCCGTCTCTCACATCTGGGATGAACTCTTCCCAGCTCGGTCCTTGAGCGCTCACATTTCTATCATACGTGTATCGTCGATTCGCTGCGATTTATCTGTATATATCTCGACGTAGTGGCAGCTTAGGTCTGCCGCCTTACATACTATCTCTCGGTCTGGTTTGAATAGTACTCACGATGTTTCCATTCTCCGTTCTCGTACTCTTGTTTTGTCTCCTTATAGCCTACCTCTCCCATGTCTATTACAGTACATATTGAATGGAACATTGAAATTTGTACAAGCGCCATAGCCACGCCTAGGAATGCACTCATTATTCGCGCGGCCCGCAAAGGCAAAAAGCGACCTCATGATCAACGCGTTGACATGAGGGCGCATTTGGTAAAGGGCAAACAGACTTGTATCCACTATGAGCAGCACGAGAATAGCTCGAATCGAGATACACGATCACAGGGTCCCTATTTGATTTGCCACTCAAACTTGCAGATACTGTAACACGCCACTGTCCCCCGCTTGATTTGAGGTGTTACACTTACACATTGAATCATAATGTTCAACTGTCCAGCTCTAAGCCCAACAACGATGCATATAAGATGGAATAGAGGAGTACAAGAAAGCCTAGTAAGCAGATCGTGCTAATGAGCGGACCGCTCGATGCCCTGAAGCGAGCTCTAATCAAGCAACATTGACAGCGTTGCAGGCCTGGACATTGAGCTATAATAATGTCAGCGTGGGTACAGAGGCAATTATGATGAATAACCCTACCCCGCTGAAGTGACTGCCGTTGCAGCACACGTTCTGCTGGTTGCAAGATACGCTGCCGCTGCCGGAGCAGACCACGGCAGTTCCACCGTTTGAATTCTGAGCTTGCGCGAGAGCGACGATCTGGGCCGGTGTGAAGCCCAGGAATAGCAGGTAGAAGTAAGTGTTCTGAAGGGGAAAGTAAGAGGCCATGTCCAGATGAGATGGGTTGATAGAAAGCAAGAAGCTTACCCTGCTGAAGCTGGTGCTGCTGGTGGACTGGATGTTGTTGCAGCACTGAACGCTGCCGCTGTTGCACGAGCGCTTGACGAGCTCGTACTGGCTGGTGGCTTCGGGCTCAGGGGAGCCGATGACGCCCAGAGCGAGAGTGACGATGGAGAAGATGGCGGTGAAGGAGCGCATTGTGAATTGAGTGGGGTGAGGGAGAGAAGTTGGTGAGTGTGATGGTAGTGTAAGGCGTATGAGTGCTGCGATACTGATTTGAGTGTGAGCGGGAGGCTGGACTTATATATGCTGCAAAGGGTGAAAAGCAATAGGAGAAAACGCGACCTCAAGAGCGAAATTGATCTCTGGCGAGGAGCAGTGCAAAGACATGAGTCGTACCCTATCCAAAAGTCTGACATCTGACCCCGTTAATAGCTCGATGTCTGAGGATATCGGTGCCGTCGTATGTCTTTCCGTGAGGGTAGATTGAAGCACAGCCAAACGATTATAGAATTGACTCCTGGCTTACTCGGAGCCAAAGCTGGCGAATGCGTTCACCTCAGTCTCGCGGATCTCGAGGCCGTGCACTGGGATATGCCGGTATGGCCGATGAACCCCTCGTCCACAAAGGCTTCCGTCTATCTCGAGAGATGCGTCTTGCGGATGACGCGTGAGCAGCAAGTACTTCGTCGGCGTATCAGGGATGCTTGTCGAAGAACTTCGCCGGCCAGAAGCTCTGGTGGTTTGCGGTGCCAAAATCAAACCCATAGAACTGGCAGCTTTTCAATAGTATCATCTTGGACTCAGCAGAAACGGCATTGAGGGAAGCCCTGGTTGTTTCCAAGGCCTGCTCATCTGGAGGGGAGGTGAGCGTCCAGGTTCATACCCGCACGCATTATGCCCGCCACAAGTAGATAGACAGGAGGCTCTGAGTCTGCAAAACGATGTATACTCACACTGTGTCATTAGCTGTAGAGATTTGGATTGTGAGTGGCGGGATAACAGCGGGCTGTTGCCATCATGGTCGAGCACAACCTGAAAGCGCACGACGTATGCGGATATTCGATATTGATCCGCTACCACGATCACATGTGCAAGTTGAAGTCGCGTCTTGCAGTGGCGCGTCTTTGTTCGAAGCATCGACCTTCTCCCACCCCGAACTACTTGTCCAGGCATTCCAACGCGGCTCTGTAGCCGAACTGCTGACTATATACAAGGTTTTTGCTTTATTCCTCCCGATAACGTGAGTCTGTCGTATCACCAGCTCTCAGTGAATCACTGAGCGCACATATCTAGCATCCACGACCGACACGGCAAATCACGATGCAGTCCTCAACAAGCCGGCTGGAGAAGGCATCCTCAAAGGCTACTATACCTACCAGCTCTTCTTTTGAAGAACGCTATGCTACGTTACAGCACAAGCTGGATCGACTGCAGAAGGTTCACACGGAGGGAAAGAAGTCGGTGCGTGGTGCCCATACCGCAAATCATCGTGATTTAATGAATAGTACAGCAAGAATCGGAGGTTCTGAACACGAAATCAGCGCTAGCTACGGCGCAGAAGACGAATGCAGATCTTACCGCCCAACTAGAGAAATTGAAGAAACACTCGGACGCGCACGATGCGCGCTTGCAAGACCTCCGTCGTGCTGCGCTTACAGACCAGACCGAGCTCAAGGACTTGCGGGCAAAACTTTGTCTGGTGGAGGCCGAGCGTACCCAGCTTGCTACAAAACATGGCGAAGCCGGCGACGCGAAACGCGCTCTACACAAGCTGGAGGCGCAGCGACGTGAGGATCAAGTGGCAGCGGAGGCACGGCGCAAGGAGGACCTGCGCGAGCGCGATCGCCGCATAGCCGAGCTAGAGAAGTCGCTTAGTGTCGAGAAGAAGCGGCGCGAGACGGCTGAGACGCGCGCGAGCGAGCTGCGCGGCAAGTCGGATGGGCGGACGGAGCAGGCTCGCAGCGAGGCAAAGTCGCTGGATGCCGATTTAAAGGCTGCGAGGACAGAGACGGCTCGGGCTCAACAAGAATTACAGGCTACGTTGACTCGTGTGGACGATCTATCTGGTCAACTCGACGGCCTCCACGCCATGCTGTCTCGCGTTACCGAAGCCTACGCCACGCTTTCTACTAGTTCAGTCGCTCGCGCCACTCATACACGTTTACGGAACTCTCACCTCGCCCTTGAGCTACGCAACCACCGCCTGGAGCGAAAGCTGGCCAACTCCGAAGCACAGGTCGTCGAACTAGCGCAGCTCATCCGTCAAGCGCACCACGACAAGACCTTTGCTCTTCAATGTTTGCGGGACCTGGAAGCGGAGAGGGATTACTATGCCTCCGCCTGTCGCGATGCTGCTCGAGTAGATGCACAAGCGGAAGACGATACGGACAATGCTGTGGATGCGACGGTCGACTCATTACGCCTCGACAAGGATATCGCAGACGCAGCAACATCTTCATACCGCTCGCTGGCGCATTACTACTTCCTCCTGAACCGCGACCTCATGACAGCCTACCGTGGCTCGCTCGACGATCTTACGGACGAGCAAGCGCAGACTGCAACGCGGGATAAGACATTGGCGAAGGAGGTTGCCGCACGCGCTGAGCTCGTTCGTGAAATGCAAAGCGTTCGCGAGGAGCTTTCTGCTGCGCGACATGAACACGAAGAGGTTCAGTCTCAACTGCGGGATGCGAGAGTGGATCATAGCCAGCTACAAGACAAGCTCTCCGCTACCGAGCGCGAGCGGCAAAAGGAAGCGACGGTGCACCAACAGGTGTTGAGGCGCGAGCAGGAAAGTGCGCAACGACTCGCGAGCGCGATCAAGATGCACAAAGCGGCTGAGGATGCTTTGCGCTCTGAAATCTCACAGTAAGTTATGTTTCCTGTTCAGTCTCGAGTCGCGCCTGATCTGTCTCTCTAGGCTTTCCGAGGAGATGGCTGACCTTGCGCGCTACCAGGAAGCGTATTACGCATTATCTGACGAGGTCGGTTCCCTGGCCGCCCGCAACGCGCTCGCCGAAGATGAGGCAGAACGGCTCAGCCAGTTCAACGCTGAGATCCTATCGCACAACAATCCGGCGCAGAGGATCATGTACCTCGACCGCATCCGACGTGAACTGGCGGACACCAAGCAAGAACTTCTCGAGGAGAGGCGCGCGAAAGAGAATGCGCTTACGCATGGCGATGAACTAACGACGGAGCTCGCCATGTACAAATCCGTTGCCGTCGTCGGGCAAGGCAGTACGGCGGACTACCGCCCGAAGACGAACATGACCCGAGTCATGCGCGTGCCGCTCGCCACGCAGAGCCTCAATGGGCAGTCACAGCGTTCACGAACGGTTTCCGGCATAAAAGACGCGTACATACCGGAAGCCCACGAGGATATGACCCTTGACGAAATATTGTAGAACTCTTCATGTTTCTCCTTTCTTGGATTTGTCTGTACTTGTACGCCTGTGCTTCATCATCAGAACAAATATACCCAGCCCGACACTGTTTGGTCTACAGAACTCTACAAGACTCCCCCCAGCTCAGCGGCGACCAACCGCAAGCCTGAGATCCGTCACGCATGGCTGTCACTTGCGTGTGGCGCACCACGCGGGATTGAACTTGACCACCGACCACCACCACCGGTGCCTCGACACGGCATGCTCCTCGGTGGCTAACTCCTTGCTCTTTGGCTTCAAAGGTCGAGTTGTCCTTGTTAGGACGTGCAATCCGTGCTGATCCCTGTGTTAGAGCGCTATGCCCTCTCCAGAGATGCAGTCCCTTTTGGGCACTGTGCTTTCCGCAATAAGACCAGATTCTCGTGAGCCCTTCTTTCTCTCAACGCTCGAAGAGGTTATGCTGAACTTCCATCCCAAGTTTCACAAGATACACTTGAGCAGCTCAGCTTGATGTTCAGCGAGAACGTCCTTGTTGGCGCGCTGGACTACATCGACAGAGATCGCGGTCAGCCCCGTCTCCCCCGCAACCTCATATCAGTTTGTTTGCTTATTTGTTTATCGACATCTGGCAGTTGTGAAGATTGTTACGCCCTGGGGCAAAACTTACTACGAGGTCCTCGGGCAGCACTACACTCGGACAGTGTCGACGAACCTACCCGCACCTGCGATGTTTGTATTCTGCAGCTGTCCTACGTATGCGAATGCAGTGCTGCTCACCGGCGCGCACGTTATGGTGAGCCTCCCCCTCACACGCACTTGTCGATACCATGGCTGATGGGGTTGCTTAAAACTAGTGTAAGCATGCACTGGCGGTGTGTATTGCACAGCGCATGGAGCGTTGCGTAGAACGCGTATCGACCGCTGAAGATACCCTGGCTTTCTTCGCAAGACATCACTCTGGTCCTCGAAACGACAATGCAATATGATTCCTTGTACATCTAATACTTGCGCGACAAACAAAACCTCAGGGAGTTATCTCCACGCTCCAGTACAGAACCCCGTACTGAGTACGACCCGCAATGCTGATAGACTTCCCATATCCCTTCTCATCCAAGTGAACCTTGACTGAAACCTTGTCCCGCGCGAACTCCTCCCCGCGGACGGTCGTGAATACCTGCTTCCACAGCTCTACCCACGTCTCTGGCGAATGCGCGTAGCGTTCTCTGTGATCCGCCTCGTCAGTACGCACGAATCTGAACCATGCAAGAAGTGTACGTACTGCGCAAAGTTATCGTCAATGAGGCCAGCCTGCGCTTGACCTTGGTGCCGCCCGAAGATGATGACTGGCTTATTCTCCCTAGCAAGAAGAGCGAGCCGCAGCGCTAGTGCGTGTTGCGTGCTCTCGTCGAACAGATGGAACAGCGCGCCAGTGTAGATCACGGCCACACGTCCCAGCAGATCGTCTAGCGAGCCCACCTGAGGAAGCGGGGTGGTCGTCGGCGAGACGGGCCCGAGCGGAGAAGGGAGTTTGACGGAGAATACATCGCCTTGTATGAAGCGGATGGGTGTAGTGTCTGCATCGGCGTAGAGCTTGTGCCCGAGTGAGAGGAACTCTGGAACGAGCTCGCAGCCGACGATCTGCGTCCCGGGATATCCATCAAATGCAGCCTTGCGTACGTCTGTTCCCACTGAACGAGATGAGGTCAATATGCGGTGTAGAGATGCCAATGTTGAAAGAACGTACTGCAGCAGCCGATGTCCAGCAAGAACGCTGACGGGTCAGACTTGCCGATCTCTAGTGCACGAGGATAAGCGGCATTGTCACTCATGAAGAGCGCGATGTGGTGGAATCCGCGAATGCAAGGGTACGGGTACTTTGCACTACAAAAGGTCAAACTTCAGTACAGCTCTTACTTCTTCACGAGCTCATCGTACTATGCTCTGAATACGGCTGTGAGTCTGCGAGTCACACTCATAAGGACACGAATGGCTTACTCTTTCTGCACCTCCTCCACCCTGGCGCGTAACTCAGTCT
Source organism: Peniophora sp. CONT (assembly GCA_001632445.1). Taxonomy (NCBI): domain Eukaryota; kingdom Fungi; phylum Basidiomycota; class Agaricomycetes; order Russulales; family Peniophoraceae; genus Peniophora; species Peniophora sp. CONT. Next base: position 34,381 of record KV424685.1, on the reverse strand, counting down.
CATCGGGAGTGATGGTCTTCTTGAGGAACGCGAGAGCTTCGGGAGTAGGACTGTATAGCTGGGGATCCAGCGGAGTGATGAGGTCCTTCGGTATCTCTTTCTGAGGTTTGACGACAGGCTCTTGGGACATTGTGAGAGAAAGGAGAAAGGAAGAACAGAAATCTGAGTTGAGTACCGTGAAGTCGTCGAGGTATATATACACGGCGACGCGTGTATACTGCTGTACTAGATCGTAAGCCTCGGTAGTCACATCCGACTCATGGACCTCATCACCTCTTCTGCGTACGTTCTAACTCCGTTACTCCGGGAACGGGAGCGAGAGAAGGACCTTTGCTTGTCCTTCAAGTTTGGAGAAGTTGCAGGCAATTCAAAATCCGAGTCACGCCCGAAGCGCGCAGTCATAAGAGAAGGCGAAAAAATCGTTTCATCATCCGCTGAGGTGTATCGGGGTTGTCACAAATACAGATGCTTTGAACAACCAATCAAATAGACGGTGTGCTAAGGCCGAAAGAAAGTGTAGCAGAAAGGCGCAGTACTGCAATGCACCAGGCGCGATCAGAAAACGGGGCAGCAGCTCCGAGTCTACGCGTGCGCGGTCAAGGCGATATCTCGACGCTCCAATACAGCATATAGACATCTCGTCTTCCACCTGCAGTGAGAGCCGGCCCAGCGTTGGTAGCCCTCAGCTCTGCCTTGACAGTAACCTTATCCTTTGCGTACTCTTCGCCGCGTAGATCCGTGAAGACGCTCTTCCATAGTACGGGCCACGACTCGGGTGAATGCCCGTACCGCACACTACCAGCCGATTCATTAGTATGCAACTTATGACGAGACAATGATATACGTACCGAGCATAATGGTCATCGATGAGCCCGGCTTGTGGTAGCCCTTGGTGGCGCCCGAAGATGATGCTGGGTTTGTCCTTCCTGATCAGCAATGCGAGCCGAAGTGCCATCGCAAGCTGCGTCGACTCGTCGAAGAGATGGAAGAGCGCGCCAGTATATATAGCCGCCACACGACCCAGGAGGTCATTCAGGGAGCTGAATTCGGACAGCGAGCTGGTAGTGTGGGTGGACGTCACGGTTTGAGTAGGCGATGGAAGGTCGAGTGCGAAGACATCGCCTTGGATGAAACGAATAGGGTGGCCATCTCCATCGGCATAGAGCTTATGCCCGAGCGCAATGAAGTCAGACAGCAAGTCGCAGCCAACGATCTGTGCTGCTGGGTAACCGTCGAAGACTGCTTTACGAACGTCCGTGCCCATGCAACAACCGATGTCGAGCAGCACGGCCTCTGGATCGGACTGGCCGAGCTCGAGAACGCGCGGATAGATGGCGTTAGCGCTCATGAAGAGCGCAACATGGTGAAAGCCGCGGAGACATGGGTATGGGTGCTTCGCGCTGCAAATTGTTGGTAAGTCGTATAACAACCCGAACGAGATAACGTACTAAGCTCTGGTATTCGGATCAGTCGATGTGCACAGAGTAGTGTTCATAGTACGCACTCCTTCTGCACCTCCTGTACCTTTGCCCGTATCTCCTCTTCATCCTCTGATACGGTCTTCTTGAGAAACTCCAAAGCCTCGAGCGACGGCTTGAAGACCTCAGGATCCAGAGGAAGGACGAGCTCCTGCGGAATCTCGGTTTGCGGCTTTATGGTCGGTTGGTCCAAGGTCATCGTACGCAGAGTGGTATCAAGCGTCTTTACAACTTGAGTTGAAGATAAGCCTGTATATACTACGTGTGTGGCTGTTGAGAGTAGCCTTCCGAACCGGGCGTAGTGGTGAGAGCAAGGCACACTCCCGCGAACGGGGGAGGAAGTGGTGACATATGACGCGTACACCTATGTACCCAGCACAAGAAGCTTTCTAGGAGTTTGTCTAGATGGAAACTGTGTTATTCGAGTAGCATATCATAATCTGCCATGGTGGTCAGAAGCAACTCGGCACAGGAACAGACGCGCGGGAAAGAGCGGCGGCGCCGAAGTGAAATATAATCCACCACCACCTCCGAGCTGTCTCTTACTTCCATGTCCACGCGGTGTTATTCAGGATCGCAGATCACTGACTGGAAATGTTACTACAGAGCATATCTCTACAAGTTGCGGACTCAACATGCCAAGGATTACGAGGATATCTCGACACTCCAGTACAGGAAGTTACTACGCATAGCAAAGTTGATAGCCTGCCGAGTTGAAGCCATATCGCTCAGAGCCAGCTCGGCCTTGACCACGACTTTCTCCCGTGCGAACTCTTCCCCGCGGACCGTCCCGAACACTTGCTTCCACAACGCAATCCACGACTCGGGTGAATGAGCATATCGGGATCTGTACCCGTCTCGTCAGCGCGCACGAACACAAGCTTGGGAAGGATTGCATACTTCATGAATTTGTCCTCCATCAATCCAGCTTGCGGTAGCCCTTGGTGCCGCCCGAAGATGATAGACGGTTTATCCGACCTAATGAGAATGGCCAACCGTAGCGCCAGAGCAAGTTGTGAGCTCTCGTCGAACAAGTGGAACAGTGCACCGGTGTAAATCGCCGCGACGCGACCAATTAGGTCGTTCAGAGAAGCCACCTGGGCTATCGACGTAGTTGGCGGCAGCTTGACGGGTTGGATAGGCGAAGGAAGGTCGAGCGCGAAGACATCGCATTGTATGAAGCGGATAGGGCAGGTCCCTTCGTCTGCGTATAGCTTGTGCCCGAGCGCGAGGAACTCTGGGATGAGCTCACAGCCGACTATCTGCGATGCGGGGTAGCCGTCGTATGTCGCCTTGCGGACGTCTGTGCCCATGCAGCATCCGATGTCAAGCAGCACCGCTTCCGGGTCGGTCCTGCCGAGCTCGAGTACGCGCTGGTAGGCGGCGTTCGAACTCATAAACAGTGCAACGTGGTGAAACCCGCGAAAGCATGGATAAGGGAACTTCGCGCTTTGGCAGTGTTAGGAACGCATGCTGGCAACGTTGAGAAGAACGGCGTACTATGCCCTGGACTACCTGCTTTAGCTGATGCGCAAGGAACGAAGAGAAGTACGCACTCCTTTTGTACATCCTGTACTCGGGCGCGGATCTCCTCCTCATCATGCGATATAGTCTTCTTGAGAAATGGGAGTGCCTCCGGAGAAGGTCGGAAGAGATCGGGGTCCAAGGGAGGAATGAGGTTCTCTGCGAACCCAGTCGGCGCGTTTACAGTCGGCGCGTCAGAAGGCATCGCGACCCGGACACAGATTTCGCTCCGAGAAGGTAGGTCGATCTATATGGCATGTGGCTGGGCGATGCGAATTGTATGCCATAGCGTTGAACGCCGGTGTGAACGCACGCTCCTTTCGAGTGCGGGAAAAGCTCTGTCGGGTCCACACGACGAGCCAATCCTCGGAGACACACGAAGACAGAGTGAGAAAGGAGCGAGATACCTGAAAGCAGATTATACGCTTCATATGGACGTATTGGCCGTACGTGTGAATGGATGGGGGTTGAGCCGGTCTACAACCTGCGGTGTTTACAGTTCGGTGAGATTCTTTGGGACACGAGGTGTGCATCAACCATTGAGTTGATATTTGCAGAGCAGTGACTAGGACAGCGAAAGCCACTGAAACCCGCGGACACCGATGGTGGTCGAAGGCCAACTTGAAGTCCCAGCTTGAAATCACGCTCTGCGGTGGGAACGTTGTGGCGGCGAAGTGAAGATCTAATCTCCAGATCTCTCTCCGCCCACCATCTTCCCAAAATCCCACTCGCCTCCTCCATGCCAAATCAGTACCTGATAGTCTTCGCACAAGCGCACACTGACTTCCGACTCCCCGAACTGCGCTCTGTGTCCGAGCTTCACGGGTTTGACATCGGTGTGCCTGCCGAGTTCGACGTGACGCGACCGTTCGGCGTCGTTGAGCTCGAGAGCGAAGAGTATGCTAAATTGCTAGCACGGCGTTGTATTCTGGTCAGGTACTTATCTATCATACTCCAAGGGCTCGGATTATCTATGCTGATGCGAATGGCATTGGACTAGGTCGATCTACGAGTTCTATGCTCGCGGCACCTCCTACGACCAGCTCCACGCCGCCAACGCCCTCGCTCGCTCAAAATGGGAGAAATACGTCTCGGATACATCATTCAAGTTCTTCATCAACGGTTACAATCAGTCTATTCCCCAACGAAGGCAACGGGAGGTCATGGAGGACTTCTCGTATATGGAATTCCTGGGGAAGATCGATATGAAGACGCCGGAGGTCGTGCTGGGGTGTTTCGAAGAGTGTGCGTGCTGTGTAAGCTGTATAAACCTCATCAGTGCTAACCGTATAGTGTAGATCGCGATACTGCTGGAACGACCCGCGGCAAGCATGACGGCGACGGCGACTTCCGGGAGGTCTTTTTTGGCAGGTTGGTGCGTTTTCCCATTCCCCATAATCGAACCCAACACTCAGTACACGTTCAGATAGAGGAAGGTACCGCGCGACCGCTTCTCACCAAGTTCGACGTCAAAAAACGCGCCTACTTCGGGAACACGTCCATGGAAGCCGAGATTTCGCTCTTGATGGCCAACCAGACACTCGTACGGCCTACTCTGTTCTCTTTGCCAGCATACCTCGGTCCTTATCCTGAATGTATAGGCCGCGCCAGGGAAGCTGGTGTATGACCCGTTTGCGGGCACTGGCAGCATGCTATACACCGCCGCTCACTTTGGCGCGTTGGTGTTTGGGTCAGACATTGATGGGCGGCAGATGCGGGGCAAAGGTGCATATTATACCGTCTTCTTCATGCTGCACCCCAATACTTATGCAATTATGCGCAGGCAATCAACCGGGCATTATGCGCGCGGCGGCTCAATACGAAGTCGACGAGCGCGTTCTCGATCTCTGCACGTTCGACGTGACACGAAACCCGCTGAGATGTGGCGGCTTCTTCGACGCGATCGTCACCGACCCGCCTTGTGAGTATCTCAGTCTCTGCGCATTTGATGGTAGTCAGAAATTCTAAGCGTCAGGATAGACGGTGTGAGGGCGGGCGCGAAAAGACTGGGTCGTAAACGGCCCAGACCGGGACAAGGAACATCTGGCCCAAGACCGTCAGTGCTCCCCTACTCTTACTCGTTGGTGTAGATCCGCATCTGAATAGCACGTTACTTTGTCATAGGGACGATAACGCGCCATACATCCCGCCCACTAAGCCTTACGAACTCTCAGCGCTTGCAACCGACCTCGTCCTCCTTGCGCGCTACCTTCTCAAGCCGCGCGGAAGACTTGTATTCTTCTTACCGACTGTAACGGAGGAGTACCAGGAGGTAGATGTTGAAGGCTTGGTGTGTGAAGGCATGGAAGTCGTTGCCAATTCGGTACAGGACTTCGGAGCTTGGGGTCGACGGGTACGTCCACCTGCTTGCTCTGTGCTGTGTGTTTTTCCGATAATGGTACGCGCGATACAGCTCATCACTATGCGTAAGACGAGTGAAACGGAGCATCCGCCACCGACGTTTGAGGAGAGGGATGCGGAGACGGAGGCTGAGGCTGAGGGGCATGTACCGGCGCATAAAGACTTCAGGGACAAATACTTCAAGAAGTTTGGGAAGGAGGCTCAGTCTGAAGTCATATCGCTGCCAACACCAACACCATCAGAATAGACGTTGCACATTCCCGCGCAGTGCACCTGCTCCCTTCGGCGTTTTAGCTTTCGCGTCGTGTCTGGCTACTTCTTCAAAGCACGGCGGCACGCGTGCTTCGCGTCCCGTATATCTTACAGTCCTCATGGCGCATTTGGCTCTCTGCAGACCATTTCTATCTGCATGGAAAAGATACAAGAAGGAAGATATATCCAGAAGTCCAGGATCTGACGAAACTTTGTAAGTTATGCCTTCACCTACTAGCTATCGGGGCGAAGTGCGCGGCTCGAAATATTCAATGATACATGGCTATGAGTCTACACTGCTTCCGAGCCGCGAACCAGCTCCATTCCATGAGGCCCGTACTTGCACTGAGCAGTCGGGTTTCCACGTTTTCTGAGATCCCAGGTGAGTCTACGTCGCGTATGTTTGACTCAGAAAAGACTACGCACACTGCGTAATTGGAAATCACGCGCGGTTCCTCCGTGATCTCTGAGGCCAAACCACTCTCCAGCTCACTACTCGAGACATGCACCCCTTCACTCACTGTGCCCTGGTATGGGACAGGCACATCGGAGCTGACGTAGCTCGACTGTGATCTGGTTTCGAAAGGTAAGGGACTGGTAGAAGGGCTGTATATGACGAAAGCTCACGTACCCGGTACTAAGATTGTGCGAGAAATCCTCTGGCTTGTTAAACTCCATCGTGCCCATCGGCGAGCGGACTGAGGGCGTGTTGGGGGTTGGCTTCCAGCCGAACCAGTCTGCGACAGCGCAGATGACGCGCCAATACGATTCACGAGCTTCTGCTGTGACGCCGAAAAGACCGAAGATGGCGAAGGCAAGAGCAGGAGATGTCCACTGAGTGAAGTATTGCTGTGAAAGTCTGCCTGACTTCAATTCGTCGTATGAAACCGCCACCGGTCCCCAGTGCAAGAAATCCCAACCCGAGTAGAGAGGGAAATGTCCGGACTCAGATAGCGAGGCTCTTGTAGCCAGCACGATAGTCGCGATACCAATGGGCAAAGTTAGGACGACATCAATGCTTGCCAGAGCAAAGATGCGAACGTAGTTGATTCGCGAAACCGAATTGTTGGTTTGCAGAAAATGGTGCATGTCCCGCTTTTGATGGTAGAGAATCCGAATCACCTTAGCTGAAGGAGACATATATGTCAGGCGATGGAGTGGTATGGCTGTTTGTGTCCAACGTACGGTAGTAGAAGGTAATTGACAGCATCGGAGGGACCACGGCCCAAGAGAAGATCAGTAAGATACCAAGGACGGAGTTGTCCGGTGCGTTCTGACATCCGGAGGCTGCAAACACCTGAAATCGAAGTTGCTGTACGACATAATCTTGTGCAGTATTGAGCGCGCATACATAGGCAAATGAGAACTTCACAAGATGACCTACAGATAGGCCCCGCGACTAGCACGGGAATCACCAAGCCCAGCGTCCATTCTATTATGAGATTTCTACGCTTCTGTGGTCGTATTTCAGTCATACTGTCAAATAGTGTTCTTGTTGCTCGTACGTACCGCTGCTTTGTTGGGTAATTCCACCGAGCGAAGGCGTGTAATCAAGTATAGCCGGCGAGTTATGATCAAAGTTGCCATTGGTTTGACGACAAATGTGATCACTTGCATATGCGTGACTGCCTTTACTCAGATTACCCGCTCAAGTACTCCACGCAATGATTACACCCACATATATCGCAGTAGACGGAAAGCTTGACGTCGGCATTGTCAGACCAGAGGATAGCATTGACACCTTCCGTGAGGTTCTCAAAGAAGAGCCAGAAGCACAAGGAAGCAACACCGAAGTTCCAGTTCTGCCGAACTAAGCTAGTCAAGAGCACGAGAAGCAGCATAGCTGCAGACAGGACGCAAGCGATGGGGTAAAGGGGATAGGTGGGATCAAATGTGGGCATGTTGTGGTGCGTAGGAGCTTGATGATCCTCCACAGTACTAGGTCTCGTTATATGACATGGAGGTGTCAGGTTCATGTACACGACACGGAGATCTAGGCGGGGCGTAGCACGTCATGCAATCGCGGGAGAAGCCGTATACCGCCAAACGCGGGCAGGAAGTTTGCGCGTCCGCGTGTTCGCAGTGTGACTGAGGAGAACCTTGTCCAAAAGAATAGATAGTACGGAGCCGAAAAGTCAATGGTTCTGTAGGCGCGGAGCGCGAGAGTTTCTCCACGAGTCACCGCTGCATTCATTAGCAGTATTGGCCACTAGCGGGATACGTGAACGTACTCTACATCGCCTGTCGGAACGTCGACATCTAAGATGGTTTTAAAGAAACACAGTGCATCAATCCAGTGCGGAAGATGAACGGAACCTGCGAGATACATCTGGTCTCCTTAAGCAGCCTTCAGGTACTTCTTAGGCTCCCGAGCCGAGTAGAACACCGCAGTACTGATATGGAAAGGGATCTGTATGCAAATCATCGTCATGCGAATGCGTGGGGCGCAGCCTCACAGGTCGGGAAGTGCTCCTTGGCGGCGAGTCCAGTCGCGTCGGTCCGTGGAGCAAAGCGTATGTGTAGATACAGTGTTCTCACCGAGACATGGCGTTGTGAGTGAGTGAGTGAGTGCTATAACTCAACGGCCGACGTATAGAGCCGATGGAGCCCAAAGGCCGCATAATATACGTTGAGTGTGAGCAGAAACGACTTGCAAGACCGAGCGGCACACGGTAAACATACAATTGATTGAATGGTAGTAGATGAGCTCAAAGATTGCTTTATCTTACTGAAGCATTTTCCGCCTATCCAGCTAGAGTAGGAGTCAGCGTATGCCATGTACCACAAGATGTATATGCCAAACACACCTGCTCGATCATAACCATCTCTTCCTCTCCTAGCCTCATCCTCCTCCTCCTGCATCCTCCTGCATGCCCTGCTTATGCAAAACTCGCACGTATTGCTCTTGATGAGGGTCCGTATTCGTGCGGACGGCGCGGGGGTGTGACGTCGTCCCTGTCCGTTCCCAGCAGCCGTAGCGAGGCTCAAGCTCGAATAGAACGTTGCGACAACAGTGGTAGCGCATGAGTCTGGAGGAAGCGTAGTGACAGCAGCTTGTTTCGACTCCTTGATCAATAGTGGGGTTCAGGCGCAGGAGATGCGGACTGCTCAGGCATATTGCCAGGCTAGCATCATTTGTAGGATCGGTCCCGACATCGAAGCGCTGCCGTGGAAGAGCAGAAGATGGTACATAGCTGCGAACAAGAGGTACGTGCCGCCGCCCACCCTCTCCAACGTCCGGCCCGAGACTCCCGATGACGCGCCCGCTGTTGCCGTTCACCTTGCCATCTACCGCCATAATCCATGCACTCATGTCTTTCTTGCACACCTTCCGCACAGCACGCGATTTATGATATCTCCCACTATGTGCTGTGCTTGCGTCCGGTTATGCGCATACCCTCTCTACGGTACAGCACGGGTGCGAACATACGATCACCGAAGGCATACAGAACGGGAGTTCGAAGAACAATGAAGCCTAGCATACACTGGAGCCTTGTAAACTGTACCTTCATCCATCTATCGAACCAAGCACATGTCTCAGGCCCTTCGTGAAAGTCGCTCACCATCTACACCGCGTGCGCAGCGTTGACGGGTTTCGCGAGCTCGTATCCACAAAGCTCAGCTGGATGCACCGCGTGTCTACTCGTCCGAGTGAGCGTTTTATATGGGATCGGTCAAGCGTATACGCACATGGTATCGTCAGAAACCACGCGCGGCTCCTCTGAGATCTCAGAATGCGAGCCGTTTACCAGATTCGATGCTTGTCTACCTTCACTCTCGACATCCTTCTCCGCGCGTTCATTTCGATCGATGTAACTCGGCTGCGATCTAGCCAAACAATGTCAGCTGATCCCACGCCTACTCAATAAGTGCGACGTACTCGATGTCGAGATTGAAAGACGTATCCTGCGGTCTCTCGCCAAATTCCATCGTTCCCATCGGCGAGCGCGCCGAGCGCGTGCGGAGGGTTGGCTTCCAACCGAACCAGCCTCCGACGGTGCAGATGACGTGCCAGTACGATGCGCGAGCCTCCGTGGTGACACCAAATAGACCGAATATGGCGAAGGCTAGGATGGGCGATGACCACGCAGAGAAGTAGTTCTGTGCTACTGTAGATGTTCCGTCTGCAAGTAAATCGGTATATGAAAAACCAACTGGCTCCCAGTTTGTGTGCAAGTAGGACCAGCCCCCGTATACAGGGAAATGTCCGAACACAGCTAGCGAATCTGTTACGGCCAGCACGATAGTAACAATGCCAAGGGGCAAAGTCAGGATCGCATCGATGCTTGCAAGTGCAAAGATGCGAAAGTAACTCATCCGGGACACCGAGTTGTTGCTCTGCAGGAACCGGTTCATGTCTCGCCTATGGTGGGAGAGATTCCGAAGTATCCGAGCTGAAGCAATGATAATATCAGAGACTAAAAGCCCATTGATGCGCACGCATAACTCACGATAATAAATGATGACCGAGAGCAGCGGAGAAGTAATGGCCCACGAGGGGATTAGTAGAATGCCAAGTATGGAGCCATCCGCGGAGCTTTCACATCCAAAGCCTCCATACACAGCGAACCGGGCTCCTTGAACTATGTAGTCTTGCACAGGTTTCAGTGCACATGGGCAGCTCAGACGACGAAGACGACTCACAAAAAGGTCCTGCGACTAGTATGGGTATTCCCAAGCCCAGTGTCCACTCAATGACAAGGTCCCTACGCTTCTGTGGCCATATGTGAGTCATCCTGTGAACGCGCTCGGATACCCACTGAACGCACTGCTGCTTTATCGGGAAGCTCCACTGACCGAAGACTCGCAATCAAGTACAGACGGCGAGTTATGATCAAGGTCGCCATTGGTTTAACGATGAATGCGATCATTTGTATGTGCGTAACTGCCCTCCTTAAACGACCAGCTTGCTCCGCATCATAATGCTACTCACCAATGTCACAGTATATGTAGAGCTTGATGTCTGCATTGTCGGACCAGATTATTGCATTGGCACCGGATGTAAGGTTCTCCCAGAACAACCAGAAGCACAAGAAGGCAACGCCGAGGTTCCAATTCAATCGGATGAAGCTGGTCAAAAGCACAAGAAGCAGCATTACCGAAGATATGAAGCAAGCGATGGGATAGAGTGGATATGTCGGGTCTCCCGCAGACATGTTGGGGTATGTGATGCTACAGTCCAGTTTGCAGTTGAACTCTCCTCTTATACAGTGTGCTTCGTCATGAGAGAACCTAAGTTATCGGCGTAGTCTCGTCCGCGACCCTCATGGTTCCCGGGGTAGCTCAGTTGAGCCTAGCTATCAGTGCACATACCGCGGGAGAGGACAGCGTTGACATCTAACTTAGGTCAAAGTTGAGAGAGTCAAGCGCAATTCCCCGCGCCAGTCCTATTTGGTCGTATCTTCATGAGAGGAACATTGTAACAGCCTTGCGGGAGAAGCAGATGGGAGAGATGCGCAAGAGAGAGACAATGTTACGACCCCCAAGTTTGATTCAGCCAGTCCGTATGGCTAAAGAAAACACGTTTAGCGTGCTGTCCAACATGAGAGTCAGTCAACAGGTAGAGCGAATGCGCACAGTTATCATCGGAGCACACACCACAGGGTGCCCTCAAGGCACAAGCACAGCCCGCGTTGCAAGATGAACATGCGATGATAGATATACCATCGCGAAGTTGAGCACGAGTTGTACAGTTCGCATCGAACGTGTCCGGAAGATAGCGCAAGGAGCTTAACTTATTGATATCTCGTGGGATCCGCAAGGCGCGAAGTTGATAATGTTCAATGTTCGCATACACACGTAGAGTCATCTAGTATAATCATCCAGCATACGAATGTGAACAACACAGCTACAATCATCAAGCGTACATGCACCAGGCGGTGCTCAGTTCCGTACAGGCCCCTCGCGCTTCCTGAACAAGCCCGGCCGCGATAGCTCGTGCTAAGCTGCTACAGGCGGTGAAGAGTCCAGCTTCACACACACTTCCTCCTGCTTGATAGCAACAGCGGCATCATTCATGGCGTGAGTGACACCAGGTACTCTCGCCTCCGTGTGCGCTTCCTCCTTGATCGGCAGCGACGCAGATCTAGTCTGCTCACCGGCAGATGCCTCGGACTCGGTCACAGCACAAGGTTGCCACCACGTCACTCAACCTTTCCTCTCTCATACCAGTCCACTCTACCACGTCCCCACCAATCGTACCCGGCGCATCGCCATCCGCCTTCATAGGCAAAGCCTTGATACGTGATGCCTGAGTCGTATAGCTCGCCGATGCCCATCGCTGGGAGCGGCTACGATTTGCTCGGCAGTGGGTTCTGGCATTGTGCACTGTTCGGCGGTGGGCTCTTCGACAGCACGTTGCTCGGCAACGGGCTCCTCGAGGGTAGGCTCCTCGATGACCGGTTCCTCAGGTAAGGTATCGGCGGCAGGATAAGGCTCCCCGATGACGGTGTCGGCTTCTGACGGGTTAGTCGGCGTGAAGCATTATTCTGGCGGAGGGAGGTCTTGACGTGACTGGCGAGAATTGCTGTTCATGGGGCTGCGACTGGTAGAGCAGACTTGTGACAAGGAGCGATGAGATGATGCCTGTTGATGGAGCCGGTACTGATCGCGCGAGCTTTGAGACGAGTAGAGGGGTGGCAGATAAAAAGAAGATGGTGAACGTCTGCCGCGTACGCCGCATTCACTGCCTACGAAGAGAGCGAAATCAGCATGCGTGATACAAATGAAATTGCCTATAACAAGCGTACCCAATCGATCCTTTTACTTCCATGCGTCCTTCTGCTACTCTCGCTGCTGCTGCGGGCCGGGATCGTGTGGGCGGCGCGAGGGCGGATCGTCCTGGCCTGTACCCATCAGCCGTAGCAGTCGCGCGTGGCCTCGAGCTCGATTCGAAGTTCACAGTAATGGCGGAATTATGTGATGCTATGGAGAGAGTGTGCCGTCTCGTGTCATGATTCGACTCCTGCTTGAATCAACAGCGCGGCGGGGCTCGTTCGCGTGCAGAGCCGGACTGCTCAAGCATCTCGCTAGGCTCGCATTGCATGAAGAGTAGATTCCTTGGTATAGTCCAAGATCATCAGCTTTATCGAAGATATATGTCATGTCAGTAGGGCGAAGATGGTGGCTGGAGCAGACGGTACGCGCGCTGTCCACGGCAGCTCCCCACGCCCGGTCCGAGGCTCCCGGCGTTTGCCCTTGCGGCTTGTTTTCGACCGCCATCATCCCTACTCATCGTTCCCTCACCTGATATTTTGGACATGCACTTCTTTGCGGAAGATGATACATTGGACGTCTCCTGATACCCTATCTGGTGCTAGTTCATGACTACCAAAGCGCGCGTACAAACAGAAGCCCGAAGGACACCGAAACTTAGCAGTCAAAGAAGCCTTACAAACTGTATTTTCACCCGTCGGTTGGACCTGACACCTAGCGCCGGCTCAAGCTCTTGGTGACTGTGTTGTATCATCTAGACCATTCTCGAAGGGTCGACAGCCTTTGCGCCGTCAAACTCGTAGCACTCACGGTGCTGAACCGTAGGCTCCACGTGCCTGAGCATCTGAATGAGTATGAAATCTAGTCACGGTTGCGAGTGTACGCACACTGTATCATCGATAATCCCGGACGGTTTATCTGTAATATCCGTACTCTCCAGCGCACAAGTCGGTGCACGTCCGCCTTCGTTCTCTGCCCCTCGCTCCGCGCGCGCATCTGTATCGACGTAGTTTGGTTGCGATCTAGATATTCAACTTCAGCATAGTCCGTGCACAATCAAGCACAACATACTCAATGTCAAAATTGAACGACATGTCCTGTGGTTGCTCGCCGAATTCCATCGTGCCCATCGACGAGCTCGAGCGGAGGGTTGGCTTCCAGCCGAACAAGCTTCCGACAGTGCAGATGATGCGCCAATACGAGGCGCGAGCCTCTGCAGTGACGCCGAAAAGGCCGAAGATTGCGAAGGCAAGGATGGGTGATGACCAGTGAATAGCGTACGTCTGCGCTATGTTGGATATCCCATTTTCCAACTGCTCTGTGTAGGAAATTCCCACTGGATGCCAGTCAGTGTGTAAGCTGTCCCAGCCGGAGTAGATGGGTAAATGGCCGAGTACAGATAGCGAACCGGTTACAACGAACACGGTGTTCACGATGCCAAAGGGAAGAGTCAGAATGACATCGATGCTGGTGAGGGCGAAGACGCGAAAGTAACTCATTCGCGACACAGAGTCGTTACTTTGCAGGAAACCGTTGACGTCCCGGCTTTGTCGATAAAAGATTCGGATAACTCGAGCTATAGTTGGTGCAACATTACAGATGAGATTGCAATCATGACACATGCTTCACTCACGGTAGTAGATGGTGATGGACAGCAGTGGAGGGATTATGAACCATGACCATATGAGTAGGATGCCGAGTATCGATCCGTCGGTAGTGCTTGCACACCCGAAACCCTCTAAGACTTGATACCGAATTTGCTGGACTACGTAGTCTGGGACCGTGACAATTGAATGCACACACCCGATCAATCTAGTTAGGAAATGTTACTTACAGAGGGGTCCTGCCACCAACAAAGGTATCACGCAACCTAACGACCACTCTATGACAAGGTTTCTGCGCGTCTGTGTTGACGAATCACATACCCGTTAAGTCGCGGATCAGCTCGATACAGAACACAGTCTACGCACCGCTGCCTGGTCCGGTAGTTCCACTGACCGAAGATTGGCGATCAAGTACAGCCGGCGAGTTATAATCAAGGTCGCCATTGGTTTGACGACAGATGTGATAACTTGCATGCGCGTGACTGCCCTTCTCAGACTACTAGCATGCTACGTGTAGCAGCTGTACTCACTGGTATCACAGTATATGCCAAGCTTGATGTCGGCATTGTCAGACCAGATAATTGCATTCATGCCACCAGTGAGATTCTCCAAGAACAGCCAGAAGCACAAGAAAGCAACGCCGAGGTTCCAATTTTGCCGCACAAAACTGGTCAAGAGCACGAGGAGTAGCATTGCCGCAGATAAGATGCTGGCAATGGGCAAGAGGGGGTACGTAGGATCGACTGCCGCGACCATAGTGCAGTGTGCGATGGTCTGACTGCCCACGAAAGTAGCGCAATCCTTCCTTATATACTATCTTTCCTCATCGTGAGATTTCAGACCCCATATGAAAATATAGGAACAGATCGAGTAGTCATACTGAAATCCGCCATCTGCCCACAACGATGTTCGTTCGCCCATGGAAATGCTCCGGCTGGATACTACGGTGATTCCCCGGCTTGCGGGACATATGGCAGTACACTCACGGAGATCCGTTTCTACGATGTCATCGAGGGAGACATAGTGTCGCCTGCCAAAGGAAAAGCAGTTACTGATAGTAACTTCAATACGTATATCCAAATCATGATTGCGAAAGCAGGATCGAGCGTGAAGGATGGAATTCAGATACCATCCAAGACGAGAAACCGAAGGTACAGAGCCGACAGCACGCTCTCAGACAAGGTTCACACTCCTACGTAGAGTGGACCATTGCAGTAACTGGATCCCATGGATAAAGCGTCATGAGCGAGCATAGATCAAGAGTGGCTATCTTCGTACAAGTCGCTTGCGCTTTTCGATCAAGCCTGCCGGCGGCTCGTGTCCAGCAGCGCCTGGAGGTCCAGGATCTGACTCCGTATCCGTCTCCTCCTGCTTGACGGCAACGGCACCGTTGCCTGTAGCGACAGTGGTCGTATCGCCTATAAGCGGCGCACTCGTGTCTGCATCCGGTGCTTGCTTGATCGGCGGTGAAGCAGACGTAGCTTGTGCATCAACGGGTGCCTCTGACTCGGGCCCCTCTCCAGGCTTGCGCCACTTCACAGTGGTCCACTTGGGCGCCTGGGTCGCCTTTGGCCCGCTTCCCCACCCGCACCCGTCCATCCCGCCGCGTCGCTACCAATCGTAACCGGAGCCTCAGCGTCGGCAAGTTGAGACTTGACGCGCGGCTTGAGCTCTATGACACACGGGTCGTATAGCTCGCCGAGTCCCACAGCTGCCGTCTTCTTACGAAGCTTGAAGCGGTGCCCTGCGCCTTCATCGTCGTCTGCTCTCGCGTGAAACGGTCGTTTCTGGTCAACTTCCATGCCATCCTCCAGCTTCACATCTCCATGTACAGCCTTAACGGCCCCGTCCCCTTCCTCCCTCGGCGCCGCCGATAGACTTCTACTCGACACCGACTCGACGATCGTCCACTCCCCAGCATATACGTCCTCCCGTCTCCTCTCCACCTCTGCACGCCAGGATAAAGGATCCCAACTTCAGCGGTGCTCGTATGATGTCGCCTTGTGGGTTTGGGTGGCGCTTTGTTCTGAGCCGGGGGCTTGACGTGCGAAGAGGGGCTGTCTATTGATGGGGCTGCTACTGGTCGTGCGAGCTTCGAGGCCGGTGGAGTGTAGGTGGATGAGGAGGGGATATTAGTGGGTCCCGCGCGGTCTGATCCTACGTCTGCTGCGTACGCCGCATTCGCCACCTACAAAGAAACAGTACGAAAGTCAGCATAAATCGCACAACAATATTGTGTACAATGAACGTACCTGTTCGATCCTAGCAATCTCCCTCTTCTCCTCGGCCTCAGCCTTCGTCTCCTCTCGCTGCTTATATACGTTCCCGAGATGTCGCCCCTTATTCCCTTAGTCCCGTAGACATGGTTCGTGTTGGCGGCGCGGGGCTGTGCCGTATTGGCTCAAGTCTAGCGGCCGTGGCGGCCGCGCGCAGTCTCGCTCTCGTCTTGAACTTCACAGCAGCGGTGGTGCGTAAGACTGTGGAGATCATGGCCACTGCAGGTGATCTTTCTCCTCGATAAACAGCGAGGCGGGAGCTCGTCCAGGCGTACATAGAAGAGGCAGACTGCTCAGGCGTTTCGGTAGGCTTATATCAGCCGCAGATGTGGTACAAGCATAGATTTGAGTCCTCTTCCATCAAATACATGGGCGAGGGAGGAGATGTCGGCTGAGAACAAGGCGGTACGCGCTGCGTCGCCGTCTGTCGTCGCCCGCGACAGTTCCCCGCGCTCGGTCCGGGGCTTCCGATTGCGCAAACGCGCCGTCCAGCGGCTTGCGTCCGACAGCCGTCATCCTTGTTCGTTGTTTTTTCCCTGCATATCTTGGACATGCTCTTCTTCACAGCGTAACATATGAAATATATCTTGGTACTCTATTCAGTCCGACCTCATGATTACCGAGACGCGCGTACTACAGAACGGAAGCTCGGAGGGCAGTGGAATCAAGCAGTACAAGAAATATTAATCTTGTCTTCTGTACCTCTATCTTTACTCGTCAATCAGCCTCAGCGCCTCGCTCAAGCCCTTCGTGAGTGCGGTAGACCATCTACACCGCGTCCGAAGTGTCGACAGGTTTCGCACCCTCAAACTCGTTGTACTCACGGCCGTGCTGAGCCGCATGCCCCGCGTGTCTGGGCGCCCAAATGAGCATGAGATCCACCAAGTCGTGGCTGTGAGTGTACGCACCCTATATTTCCAGAGACTATGCGCGGCTCCTCCTCTATCTCCGAGTGCGAGCCACTCTCCCGCTCTTGAGTCGACACATGTCCGCCTTCGCTCTCTGAGCCCTGCTCTGGTACACGCGCGTTCGGGTTGATGTAGCTTGGCTGCGATCTACTCATTCAACGTCAGCAGAGTCCATGCGCTATCAGATGCAACGTACTCGATGTCGAGATTGAACGACGTCTCCTGTGGTCGCTCGCCAAACTCCATCGTGCCCATCGGTGAGCGCGCTTTGCGCGTGCGGATGGGTGGCTTCCAGCCAAACCAGCCTCCGACAGTGCATATGACGCACCAGTAAGATGCGCGAGCTTCCGCGGTGACACCGAAAAGACCGAAAATGGCGAAGGCGAGGACGGGCGCTGACCACTGAGTGAAGTATAACTGTGCTATGGTGGATGTCCCATGTGCCTTTAATTCGGCATATGAAAGCCCCACTGGCTCCCAGTCAGTGTGCAACAAGGTCCAGCCCGCGTAGAGAGGGCAATGACCGATCTGAGCCAACACATCTGTCACCAATATTACGATAGCTGCGATACCAATAGGCAAAGTCAGAAGAACATCGATGCTTGCGAGGGCAAAGATGCGAAAGTAATTCGTCCTGGACACCAAGTTGTTGCTCTGCAGGAACTGGTTCATGTCCCGCCTTTGGCGATAGAACATCCGAATCACTTGGGCTGAAGCAGTGAAAAGTGTCAGAAACCCGAAGGCTATCAATGTGTCCACGTGGCTCACGATAATAGACGGTGATCGACAGTAAGGGAGTAATGGCGCTCCATGACCATATCAGTAGGATGCCTAGTAATGAGCCGTCCGGGTTGTTTGTACATCCAAAACCATCAATTATTTGGAACCGAACCGCCTGGACTATGTAGTCTTCCGCAATACTTAGTGGGCACTCCGGCAATTCAGACGACGAAGGTAACTCACAAAAAGGTCCTGCCACTAGCACGGGTGTCACCAAGCCTAGTGTCCATTCTATCGCAAGGTTTCTACGTTTCTGCGACAATATATCAGTGATATTGTGAGCTCACGCAGTCATCCATCAGACGCACTGCAGCTGTATCATGCAGTTCCACGCATCGAAGACTCGTAATCAAGTACAGTCGGCGAGTTATGATCAAGGTCGCCATTGGTTTGACGACCGAAGTGACCAGCTGCATGTGCGTAACTAACCTCCTTAGACGGCCAGCTTCCTGCACGGGTTACTGCTACTCACCGATATCACAGTATATGTAAAGTTTGACATCTGCATTGTCGAACCAGATGATTGCATTGATACCAAATGTGAGGTTCTCCCAGAACAGCCAAAAGCACAAGAAAGCGACACCGAGATTCCAGTTCTGCCGAATGAAGCTGGTCAAGAGCACAAGGAGCAGCATCACAGCAGCCAGGATACAAGCAATGGGATAAAGAGGGTATGTTGGGTCGACCGCGGCAGCCATATTGACGCGTGTGTCGACTTGACTGCCTTCGAAAGCGAGGTACTGCCCTTTTTATATATTATCACTCCTCGCGATGGGGCCTCGAAGACGAGCCTACGTACCCAACAATGAGACGTATGGGGGTGTAAGAATACACCGGACAGCGAAAGCGGAAGTCGCCCTGTGCGTACGAAGATGTTCGTCAACTATGGAGATACTGTGTTCACATACAACCACAATTCGACGCATGGGATTCATGGCAATGCGCTCGCGGAAACCCATGTCTTCGATGCCGTCAAGAGAAACGCATGGGGTCAACTGCCAAAGGAAAAGCAGGTGCCAATAATGTCCTCGATACGTATATCCAAATCATGATTGCGGGACCAGGATCGCGCGTGAAGAATGGAGTTCAGATGCTAGCAAGACCAGAAACCGAGGGTACAAAGTCGGTAACACGCTCACAGACAGGATTCGCAATCGCACTCGTACGTAGAGTAGACCAATGCAGTAAACGAACTCCATTGATGCAGATACGAAAACGCGTCATGAGCGCGTATGGATCAAGAGCGTCTAGCTTCGTACAGGTCGTTTACGCTTCTTGAACAAGCTTGCCGGCGGTACGTGTCCAGCCACAGCTGCCGCGCCTGCAGGATCCGATTCTGGCTTCGTATCGATCTCCTCCTGCTTGACGGCGGGGGCACCGTTGCCTGCAGCGGCAGTGGTTGCATCACCTGTAAGCGGCGCACTCGTATCTGGGCCTGGCTCTTGCTTAATCGGTGGCAAAGCAGACGTAGCCTGTGCATCTGCTGGTGCCTCGGACTCGGGCCCCTCTCCAGGCTTGCGCCACTTCATCGTAGTCCATTTCGGCGCCTCCGTAGCGTTTGGCCTGTTCTCCCCACTCGCACCAGTCCATCCCGCTGCGTCGCTACCAATAGTGTTCGGCGCCTCAGTGTCTGCAGGTTGCGACTTGACGCGAGGCTTGAGTTTCATGACGCCCGGATCGTACAGCTCGCCCAACCCTACAGCCGCCGTCTTCTTACGGAGCTTCCAGCGGTGCCCTGCGTCTTCGTCGTCGTCTGCTGTCGCAGGGAACGGTCGCTTCTGGCCGACTTCTACGCCATCCTCCATCTTAACTTCCGCGCCATCCTCAGCCTTCACTATATCATCCCCTTCTACCGGCGCTGCAGATATTGCGCGCGACGGTGTAGGTTCAACAACCGTCCACTCCCCAACGAACGCCTCCTCCCGTCTCCTCTCCGCCTCTTCCATCCGCCTCTGTACATCCGGATCAATAATCCCGAGCTCAGCCGCGCTCGTATAATTGTCGTAATTTCGTGTAGTGGGTTTAGGTGGCGCTTTATTCTGTGCAGAGGGCTTGACGTGCGATGAGAGAATGCCTGTTGATGGTGCGGCTACTGGTCGGGCGGGCTTTGAGGCGGGTGGAGGGGATGTAGATGAAGACGGAACATTAGATGGTCCTGCGCGCCCTGATCCTACATCTGCTGCATACGCTGCATTCGCCGCCTAAAGCAAAGTCCCCAAGTCAGCATAAATCACACAAATAGCATTATACACAGCAACAAACGTACCTGTTCAATCCTAGCAATCTCCCTCTTCTCCTCAGCCTCATCCTTCTTCTTCTTCTCCCCCTGCTTATATATATTCCTAACATAACGCTCCTTATTGCCCTGATGTCGCAGACCGGACTCGTGTTGGCGCCGTGAGGGCGCGTCGTCTCGGATAAAGATCTCGCAGTATTTACAGAAGTATTGTTTTTGGGAGACCCAAAATTCTGTCATGGCGGCGAGGGCGAGGTGGGAAAGATGGACAGGCGGTGAGAGATAGAGGTGGTGGCGGAGGTGAACCAGTGTGAGTCCGCGCGCTCGCGCCCCTTCAGGGAAATCGGGCCGGATGGTCCGATGAGCGCTGAGCTCGAGATGTGGCGCTTAGCGGCGGCCCTCTAGATCTACCACGACCACCGCCACCTCCTGCGAAATGGGATTTGCAGATAGCATGATGAACAGCCAGACAAGCTCGAATTCGAACAAGATGATTGACATGTCACAGTTCGAGCGATCTGTGAAGATACAGCGCCAGAAGTGGAACGTTCACACAAGGCCGAATCAGCCATATGCTTTCGACGTCTTCCTCTCCCGAGGGCTCCTCGAGTCCTTCCTCCCTACGCTCACAATCCAGCTCTACGACTGACTTCTAGCGCTATCGCGGGCCGCGGCTTGTTCAAGTTGGCGCCCTTAACGTCGATAACCCGCACGCGGCGGTCATCTGCACCTGATAACCAACTTCGACCGTCAAATCGAAGCACCCAGCTGCTGTACCTGACTTAACTTGCTCACCCGTCACTCGTTCCCAGCTAGGCATTCTTGCTTCCGTCCTCCATTGGACTTGCCCAGCACTCGTGCAATGGCGTCCGACGTCGGTCGCGCCTCCCCGCCAGTTGCTGACGACAAAGGCGAAAGCTCAGAGAAACCGCGCGTGGAGGCTCTGTCGATATCCGATTCTCAAGTCGCCGATGCGCCGGCGGGAGGGTATAGATTGTACAAACGGCGTTGGGTTGGCGTGTTCGTCCTGGTACGTGACCCCCGAGTTCAAGTTGTCGAGTAAAATCTGATGATTCGCAGTTTATCGCGGAAACAGTGGCGTCAATGTCATGGCCGTGGTTCGGGCCTATTGCCACGCAGGGTACGTTATATCTCTTAACGGACATGGACGAACGCGCTGAAGAAATATGTGTAGTGAAGCAGGATATGGGATACAGTATCGACCGCGTCGACTGGCTTGGCAACATGATCGCGTGTGCGTATCTTGTTATCGCGTTCCAGGTCCCACTGTACGTTCGATACTTTGGCGTGCGGAAGACGGTGCGTGCTCTTCTTCCTAGTTCTTTATGCGCTCCGGTACTGAGCAGAAGGTCTAGACGATCATCGGTGGCGTATTCCTCGTCATATCCGCTTGGATTCGCTACGCCGGTACAGCACGCAGCCTCTCTTCAAACGGCTCATACGCCCTCGTCATCTTGGGCCAGGTATGCGTTACCCTCTTCCATACCTCTCGACTTCGTACTCACACACATATGTGCGAATGCAGTTCTTCGCAGGCCTCGCACAACCCATCTTTCAAATCCTCGCACCAAAGTACTCCGAGCTCTGGTTTGATCTGAAGACACGAACTACTGCCACTATGATCATCTCTATCGGTACGTTCGCCTTCCTCCCCCTCCCCCTCCCCCTCCCCCTTCTCCGTATAAGGTCTAACGCGTCGTGCGGCAGCGAATCCTATCGGCGGAGCTATCGGCCAGCTTCTATCACCCGCGTTCCCGGACACTCGTCAAGGAATACTGGTGCTGGGAATTATATCAACGGCCGCTGCACCGCTCGTGCTTCTGGTAAGCGATAAGCCTCCCACGCCACCCAGTGCGTTTCTCCCGTCCTTCTGCGGCTGCCTTCGCCGCTTCACGTTCTGACAAGCCGTGCAGCCTACGCCGGCTCAAAGCACTCGCCCGGAATACACACCCTCCTGCTTGCTATGATCGGCAAAGAGACGCACAAGGACGCGCATATGACCGTTCGTGAACGATTGGATTTCGCCATTGTCGTTTGGGTGTTCGCTGTATTACTCGCTGCGTACGTTTGCCTCGCTATCTGACCGACGAACGAGATGCTAAAGTGTGGACATAGGATCAACACGTTCTCAGTCCTATCTTCTGACTGGCTAGTACGTTCACCGCTAGCCATAATGCCACCCATGCTAACATCTCGCAGAGTCCCTACGGCTACTCTTCAGACACGTCCGGCTTCATGGGCGCCGCCCTTCTGCTCGCTGGCATCGTCGCAGCTCTAGTAACAGCGCCCCTCTTCGACCGCGTCTTCACCAGCCACATTGCACTCGTCATCCGTGTGCTGTGTCCGACCATTGGCGCGGGATGGTTAGGTCTTATCTGGGCCGGTACGTGCTTTGCTTGGTATTAAGAAGAGAAGAGCCTACGCTGATAGGATGTGTAGTGAAGAAGAACGACGACGGCGCGCTATACGCATTGTTCGCGATCATCGGCGCGTGCTCAGTCGCGCTTCTCCCAATAGGCACGTTCTTTTCTTTTTTGGTCCACCCTAAACGTGTGTTGACGCTGGGATATGACTAGCTATTGAGCTGGGCGCGGAGCTCACGCGCAATGCGGATGGCTCGAGCGCTACGCTTTGGTTTTTCGGGAATTTGATGTGTATTATATTCATATTGGGTACGTGCTCTGCTTTCTTGAGTACTCGCTGGAAAGACTCTCGAGCTCGGTCATGCGTATCTCTTGATGGAACGCTGCTAGGTGGCTGGGCGGCAGTTCTAAAGCATTCAGGATCGTGACTGTATCCTGCCTTAGTGACTTGTCGGTGCGGCGCTCACTAGCTGAGTGTTGTTTGACAACAGTCGGCTTGGCGTCGCTCACCAAGTGCCTGGGGTAGGATTAGTTTCGACTTGAAGTATTGGGTCGGTGCTTTATCCAATGTTGGAGCGTCCGAAAACGGCGCTACCTTTGTTCCCAAAGACGCCTGACAGGAATGTCGTGTCTACGCCGGATCACGGTGGCGATCGGAGTATGCCCTCCTCTGTACGCCAATGTTTTTCCCGTAGCGTACCGTGTTTTAAGCTGTACACTGGGACCGATCATGTTCGACGAGGCATGATGCTCACTTTTCCTCCTCTCACATTCTACATACTGCATGCAGATTCCATACTGATACCCTTTTCCAGCCCAAGGAGCTCTTCGCGCTCCGTCAACAGCCAATCCGCCACTCAACATGCATCGGTCAATCATCTTCAACGGCGCGTGGTGCTTCGCGTCTTCCTTCTTTGTCTTCTTCCTCCACGGACGACAAGTGCGGAGAGAACGTGACGTCGCGATGCAGGGTGCGGAGCAGCTATCTGAAGAAGCTGGGGCGCAGGAAAGAGCATGAGGGTGTGATATGTATGAGTAGTGAATGCGTAGGAGGGAGGAAGGATGCCGGATTCCGTCGGAACTGCTGTCATTGCCATTGTCTCTGTCGTTACTGTGTGTATAGCTTGGACTTTTGGTGAGTGCGAGATTTGCTCTCGTGTATGGCGATCGAAGAGCTGACATTCAACGTTCTTATCTCTACGTAGATGAGTATTCCGTCATCATTTGGGTGCGTTCGCGTCTTGATCCGTCATGACACGTGGCCGTGCAGATATTGACTCTCCCATTTACAGATTGATGTACGATGTTTTACCCTGTATGATGTGTTATACCACCGCCCGTGTTATTCTACTCGTTGCAGACTATGCGACTTGATATGCGTCTGCTTCCTTGGCTTTGGATCCGTCGGCCATGTTTGATCACAGGTGGAAGCCATGAACCCGACCCCCCGTTGTGACTTTCCGAGTCCCGACGGCACCCAATCTTACTGCGCGTACGTCCTTCTGGTATCTTTCTTCCTGAAAAGTACGCTGCGCACTAATTGATCAAGATAGCACTCTACCGCGGCTGTGCCTCTAGCTTCGAATGAGCCAGCAACACGCCTTGACCATCGCGTCGTCAGCTTACTTGGCGTATCACCTCCGCTAGCAAACCTCGTCGTTTTGATGTCATGTCGCAGCAAGCAACATCCGACGGCTACCCCCGACTTCGGCAAGATAGTAATTGCAGCATCGCATACGGTATTCAGGGTGTGCTTGGAAGCAGTTCATTGGCGCTCATGTGCACAATCGCAACTTCGCAGGTGGAGTTGCGACGCGGCCTCGCACGCCCGTCAGGCGAACGCTGCGACTGCTTATAAGTATACCAGCCGATCTGAAGCTGTTCTCGGTACTTCTCACCTTCTTCTCTTTTCTTCTACGACATCTTTCTTTTTGACTATTATGCCCGGCTCATCCAGGCTTCCTGCCATCACCATGGCCATCGACGACAGCAATGTCTATCCAGGTAGCGCCGCAAAGTCCTCGGGCGTTGAGATCGACAACGACAAGGCGATCATCAAGCATTTCCACGTATCGCAGCCTAGCGTCGAGCAGCTTCTTGTAACCGAGAACGAAGTCCCAAACGACTCGGACAGTATACCAGCCGCTCCGCCTGGTGGTTACAGGCTCTATAAGCGTCGCTGGGCAGGTATCGCTGCGTTGGTATGTGTTCGAATCGTTTACAGATGCATGAGCCAGACTAATACTTGTACAGTTTGCGCTCGACGCTGTTGTGTCGATGGGACTGGGCTGGTTTGGGCCCATCGCTACAGAAGGTATGTGCCGTTGAACTTACCAGATTTGAGACCACAGCTCATGCTCAGCTTCACAGTCTCCGAACAGTTCGGCTGGACCGCCACCCAGCTCAATTGGCTGGGCAACATACCGAACTGCGCGTACATCATCGTCGCCTTCATCATCCCCATCTGCTCGCGGCGCCTAGGCATGCGTTACACGGTATGCTCAGGCCTCATCGAATGGTGGTTCCAGCTCGCTCATTGCGCATAGGTGTGCATTGGGACCCTTTTATTACTTATTTCTACTTGGTTGCGCTATGCGGGCACCTCGCGCTCCTTGTCATCTGGAAGCTCATACTCCCTCGTCCTTGTGGGTCAAGTATGTGCATGTCATTCTTCAGCGTGAGCGATCGAGACTGATCTTGACGCGTAGTTCGTTGGCGGCTTCGGACAGCCTTTCTTCCAGGTCATATCACCGAAGTTCTCTGAGCTTTGGTTCGACGTCAAAACACGGACAACGGCCACAATGATCATCGCTCTTGGTGAGATACTCGCCTCAAGCTCAGTAGAGAGCCGGTCCTAACCTACCGCATAGCCAACCCAATCGGCGGCGCCATTGGACATCTCATTGCACCTGTTTATGCGGACACGCGCCAAGGCGTAAGGGCTCCAGCATCGGTTCCTCCTCGTCTGGTTGCTGACGAATCGCAGATCTTGGTTTTGAGCATCATCTCGAGCTGCGCTTGCCCTCTCGCCATTCTCATCCTCGACAAGCCGCCTACGCCACCTAGTACGAATCATTCCCCCGACCGTCTTCGCTAGCTGTCACTGTGCTGATTGCGCCGCACAGCTTTCTCTGGTTCCAAGAAGTCGCCCGGACTTCGCGCCCTGTTGAATGCTTTGACCGGGCGGAAGGTTCAGCAGGATGCGTATATGACCGTGCGCGAGCGAATTGACTTCGGGATCTTGGTTTGGGCTTTTGCAACTTTCTCTGCAGCGTGAGTGTGCTCGGGATCCCATCTAATACCGAGCACCGCTAAGATGAACTTCTCTTTGCAGGATCGACGGTTTCAGCAGGCAGTCGTCTCATTGGCTTGTGAGTGGGAAGACTATCCCCGTGAAGCATGCTCTTACATTTCATAGAAACCGTACGGATACGTCAGCAGCCAGACAGGTCTCATTGGGTCCGTTCTGCTGTTGTCAGGCATCGCCGCGGCACTCTGCACCGCTCCGCTCCTTGACCGTGTCCTGACGCATCACATTGCGCTTGCGATCCGCATACTTTGTCCCATAATCGGCTTGGCTTGGTTGAGTCTTATCTGGGCTGGTACGTATCTACGCTGTGTGTTTGCGCTGATTGCGACACTTACGGCGAGAATGCAGTAAAAGAGAATGACTTCGCCGGGATCCTCGCTATCTTCGCGATGATCGGTGCATGCTCTATCACCCTGTTGCCCATTGGTGAGTTGTCACGCAGAGATGAATCCTGTGGATACGTGCTAATCATAATTTAGCTGTCGAGCTCGGAGTTGAACTCACGCGCAACCCTGCCGGCTCGTCCGCCGTATTGCGGTTCGTTGGCAACTCGTTGAGTATCGTCTTCATCCAAGGTACGCCCATCTTATCTGCTCTTCCCTCTCACGGACGTGCTCTGATCCACTTGGTAGTTGAGGGCGCACTGGTCGCTCCCGCGACCGCCTCCCCGCCGTCGAACTTGCACAAGGGAGTCATATTCAGTGGCGTGTGGTGCTTCGCGTCGTCGTTCTTAGTCTTCTTCCTTGAAGGTCGCCAGGCGCGGCGCGAGCGCGATGTCGCGATAGCTAGGGAACAGCAGATGGCCAGTGACGACGAGATGGCCGTGGCTGCGTGAAGATGTCTACCCGTGCGTACAGGACTACCTTCGGATGAGATGCTGTCACTTATACAGTGCGACGGCATGCTTTAGCTGCGGGCCTATTCCCGCCTTCTCTCATATCGGACAATGCTGGATTTCGTGGATTGACCAGAACTGTGTAGCCAGTCATTTCTTTCTTCAAATGAACACTTCTTTGCGAATGGCCTTCCGAGTGGCCATCACTGCATCACGGAACACCGTTGTACGCTGACATGTGCGCGATAACGATAGATGCGGTTTTGCGAATGGCTTACTGCGCCTTCTGTTAAGCGCTCGCCGATGCACTGCTTGTCGAGTATAGAGTCTCGTCAAACGCGGCTTCGGGAAGGTGTGGAGGCGACGAGATAGAGCAAACGTCGAATAGCGGTGACGCTGCGCGTCGGAGATGTCTTCCATGTGTCTTGGCTAAGGCTGACAGACTGCTCTTCGTTCCCACAAGAAGGCAAAAGACGCAATCTTTGGAGCATTCGCTGGCGCCTATAAACATGTAGCCTCCTAGTCAACCGTTCGGCATCTCTTCAACCTCTACAAGAACGATGCATCCGGCCTCTTTGACATCCTCCGACGAAGTTCATGTTTTGCCTGCCCCTTCCACAGGATTCCCCGGCAATGGCAACGATAAACCAAGTATCGAGCAACTTTCCGTATCTGACAACACCGTATCGCCCGGTAACTTCAGACTCTACAAACGGCGGTGGCTGGGTGTCGCAGTTCTGGTACGCGTTCCTGGTGCTTCTAAGTTGTGTCCTACTGACGGATCTTCAGTTTACGCTCGGCGCAGTGGCTTCAATGTCCCAGCCTTGGTTTGCGCCCATCGCCACACAAGGTATGCGAAGTTCTTCAACAGATCCGCCGAGTATGCTGCTCACGCCGAAAATCGCACAGTTAGAGAGGATATGGGCTATAGCGTACTCCAAGTTGATTGGCTGGGCACCATCACAGCTTGCGCCTTTCTCGTGGTCGCCTTCCAAGTGCCCGTCTACGTGCGATTTCTGGGAGTGCGCAAGACAGTGAGAATCCTTGCTTTCGAATTTGCTGTGCTCTTTTCTGACAACAGTCAGGTATACATCGGCGCGGTCTTGCTAGTTATCTCTGCCTGGGTTCGCTACGCCGGTACGGCGCGCTCACTGCCTACCGGTGGCTCCTACGCGCTCGTAATCTTGGGCCAGGTACGTAGTCGCCATGCATGGACATGATGAACCAAGGCTCAGACGTCTAGTTCATCGCAGGTCTTTCACAGCCAATCTTCCAGATTCTTGCTCCCAAGTACTCTGAACTCTGGTTTGATCTGAAGACGCGAACAACGGCGACGATGCTCATCTCTATATGTGCGAACATCTCCTAGATCGCATTGGTGTGTCATGTCTAATCTTCTCATCTAGCAAATCCAATCGGAGGAGCCATTGGGCAGATTTTGTCGCCAGTGTTTGATGACACGCGCAAAGGTGTAAGGGCACTTTTATCTCCGAGGTTTGGGACTAGGCGCTTATCGGCGGACGTAGATCCTGGTGTTCGCTATCATAGTCACTTGCGCTGCACCGCTTGCACTTCTGACCATCGACGAGCCGCCAACACCACCCAGTATGTCATCTGAACCATTCAACTTGTTCGTCCTACTCATCGGCTGCAGCGTATGCCGGTTCCCAGCAATCGCCGGAAATTCTTACCCTGTTGCAAGCTATGGTAGGGCGAGAGACTCACCCAGATGCATACATGACTCCGCGCGAACGATTGGACTTCGGGATCTTGCTTTGGGTATTCGCCGTCATGTTCTCAGCGTAGGTCAACCCATAAAGCTCACCATAAAGCAACATACTAACTGAAATACCACCTTTCTAGTATCAACACGTTCTCCGTGCTCTCCTCTGACTGGCTGGTTAGTACTGAGTACAGCTCTATAACACATATGCTTACGCCTTGTAGAGTCCGTACGGCTACTCGAGCGATACGTCTGGCTTCATGGGCGCCGCACTATTGGTATCAGGCATTGTTGCAGCCCTAGTCAGCGCACCGATCATAGATCGGGTCTTGACCTCTCACATTGGGCTTGCCATCCGTATCCTGTGTCCGATCATTGGCGCAGCGTGGCTGGGTCTCATCTGGGCAGGTTCGTACTCGTCCTACGGCCATCATGCAGCTGCTTGCTCATCAGTAGCGATAGTGAAAGAGAACAATGCGGGCGCGCTCTTCGCTCTCTTCGCCATCATCGGTGCTTGCTCCATTGCGCTGCTCCCCATTGGTGAGATTGCAAGCGACTTTGTGTCCTCCTTTCGTCCGCTGACTCGAATGCAGCTGTCGAACTCGGTGCAGAAGTCACACGGAACACCGACGGATCGTCTGCCGCGTTATGGTTCTTCGGTAACCTCATGAACATTGTCTTTATACAGTGTGCGTCACACGGTTTACCATCCTCGTTCCCTCTACCTTCAGACGTTTACTGATGTCTATGCAGCTCAGGGCGCATTACGCGCTCCCCCAGATGCCAACCCGCCGCTGAATATGCACCGCTCATTCATCTTCAACGGCGTGTGGTGCTTCGCAACCTCATTCTTCGTGTTCTTCCTCAATGGTCGACAGGCGCGACGCGAACGCGATCTTGCGCTGGCGGATGCAAGACAGTTCGATGCAGAGACGTAACGCTGGTATCAGAGAGGGTGTGCGGTCGTGGAAAGAGGGGTCTGAGATCGACATCATGGGCTCGGTTCCGTGTTATCGCGTCGCTTTGTTCTGCCTGCAGTTGTATTCTGCATCGCAATGCCAATGCATGGATATTTTCTGCGCTCTAGACCAGTGCGGCGCGGAGTCGAAGGCGAATGGCTCAGGTGAAGATGTTCGTTCAAGCAACAGAGCTCCTGTACATTCTGGTTGTCCGCGGTGCCTGTCCTGTCTTGTCAACGTTGACACGACGTTCGATGGACCTGGTGCGGGCAATTATCTGGACCCGAAGGGAAAGAGTTGTCGTTCGTGTACATGTACCAAGGCACGGCACGCTTAGTGGGCCGCTACCTCCGCTTCCGAACTGTGTCAAGTAAGTGCGTGTCCACCTCTATCTTCAGGCTCCTGGCCTTCTTCTGGGCTGAAAGATGTAAATGACACCGCTGATATCTACGCGATACCTAACTTCCTTTCGGCGTGTTGACGCCGACCTGCGAAAGAGAGGATTTTGAGCCCTATTGAGCCATGGGAAACTGGTGTGGGCGCCAACCCGCTATCCATTCAAAGCAGCTTGAGGGCAGGCGCCGGCTTCGGATGTTTGCTGACGCGCTGAATGTCAGGAAGGGCAGATCGCGCACAGTCCGTCTATTTCCCCGAGTATCATGACACCTTCTACTTGATATTCTCAGCCGCATCGGCAGCACTCTGAACTTCTTCAGGCGCTCAGCGAGCACCGAGGACGTATAACTTGTAGCATACTAGCCCACTGGCTGTCTATACTGCTGCACCTCCCATGATGTCTTCCAGCTTCTTCGTCTGTGCCTTGCTCTATGTCCTTCCAGTAGTAATAGCTCAGTATAACCTGGTCAAAGAGTACGCTGGGCAGGGGTTCTTGGATGACTGGACCTTCTATGGCGGCATAGACAATCTTACCTGGGGTAACGCAACGTGAGTTCATGCTTCATCGCTCGTTTGAAACGACTGTGTCAACTAAATACGCGTACTTCAGCTTCGTGGATGCTACCACCGCCGCGACGAAAAAGCTCGCTTATGTTGACGCCACCACGAACCACACGATCTTACGCGTAGACAACTCGACGAAGGTGGCGCCCGGCACTACACGCAACTCAATACGTATCAACTCGAACGACCTGTATGGCGTCGGGAGCGTCTGGGTCGCTGACTTCTTGCATGTTCCATTTGGTGTGCGTCTTGGGTCCGGCGAGTGCATGTCGAAACTACGAGCTTATGCTCCGTGTAGTGTTCCGTTTGGGGCGCATTTTGGTCCACGGCCACGACAGCAGAACTGGCACCTGCGGTATGGCCTGCAGGTGGCGAGATCGACACGTTTGAGGCGTTCAATCTGTGCGTAGATCTGTGTCATCGACCTGTTTATCCTCTGATTAACGACATCTTCAGGGAGAAGAGCAGTCAGTTCACTTTGCATACTGAGCCAGTATGTGCATCATCGTTGATACGGGTAGGTACTGGACGGCGCTGACCGAGCTTGATAGGGCTGCAGCATCGCAAACTCGCTATTGGCGAACAATACCAACTGCGATAGCTCCACGGGCGGGCCCGGCTGCACAGTGACAAATGCAGACCCGCGCTCATACGGTTCTGCGTTCTCGCAAGCAGGAGGGGGTATCTTCGTGACAGAGTTCGCATCAAACGGGATCAACATCTGGTTCTTCTCGGTAAGCCTGCTACCAGCCTCAACGGCACAATCGTTGATCAAAGCGTTAGCGCTCGGATGTTCCCTCTGGTTTATCCGGGAGTACGAACTCTTTCGACACCTCGACGTTAGGAAAGCCAACGATCGTTTACCCTGCCACAAGTTGCGCGGTAGACTCGCTCTTCAAGCCCCAGAGCTTAGTATTCGACATCACTCTATGCGGACGTACGTGTGTCCCTTCTTCTCGAGTTCACCTCCGCTGACGCTTCTAACCAGCGAGCCTTGGTACGCCCTACTCCGAGCCGAAGCCATGATGAGACAACGGTACTGATGATAGCCATTTCAGCGGGAAACCCAGCGATCTTCAACAGGACCTGTTCCGGGACTTGCTATTCAGACTATGTCCTGGATCCAAGCAAGTACAGCGACGCATACTTTGAAGTTGCATCGGTCCGCGTCTTCTCCCAGCCCAACGCAACCGTGGTGACAGCTTCGTCTTCGCCGAGTATCAGCGTTGCAGGATCCAGCCCGACAAGCGTGCAGGCCGGCAGCGGAGCTTATGGGTTGACGGCTAGTTTGTTGAGTTGGTCTATCGCAGGTGGTTTGGCTGTTATTGCCGTATTATAGACAGGACCCTAGTCGAGTGTATGACCGCGGTTGTGATGACATTCGTAGTTCTTCAGCCTTCAGCGTATGTCGAGTGGTATATAGAGGCAGTTTTAAAGCACAGCGGCACCCTATTCTGCGCGCAAAAGGGATCATGGATACATATGTGGCACGTCGAGTATGTAGCTGGTGACGGTCATCTGCAAGCAACTTCGCGCTGTGAGTGGCGGGTCGCGGGCGGCCAAGGCCCACGCCCAGGCCCGGCCACGTGCACGTCTGCAGCGCTGCGAACACCCGGTACCTACACACTCAATTCTGCCCGCCATGACCATGGGCCACTTTGCTGCAGCTCTCGACCCGCTCTATCTACTTTGCTACCTCTGACATTCGTCCAAACATCAGACAAGTCGACTATGAATGAATGGCGTTTATTTGTTTTGCAGGCGGAAAATGCAGTAGACAGACCCCGTCCTCTCCACCCGAGTCCCTCCCCACCTTCATCCTTTAGCAAACCTCGCTTCGCCGGGGATCAACCAACAGGTCTCCACCTCTACGCTTTCCTTCAGCTTGGAAAAGCCATTGACGCGGAACTACGACAACCCCATCGCTCGACTAAGCCATCGAGTGTTGTGCAGGGTAGACAAAACGATGCTGAGACGATGCGAACTGAGGTGCTCGTGGGCGGTTACGCTCTCGTCGACCTTGTCAGCGGTCTGTAAGATGGGATGGTGGATTTAACGCTCAGGACGGGGAATGGGGTCTCAAGCCAGAGGATGTTGTACAAGACGTCCTGGACCGTCGTACGCCTTCAGCAAAAGACAGGAGATATGCTGGTCACTTCTCAAAGGTTGAAAAAAGCTGGCCGCGTCAATACAATATGGGGCGGCTCAGACGATTCAAGTGTTAACCTCAAGTCACCCGCCGAGCGGGTGACTGCGTTTGGGCGACCAGGAAAATGGGCCGAATGTAACGGAAGAAATCATCTGAGGTTGGTTGCAAGCCCGGAGAGGCGCTATAGTCTTCTGCGCCGGCTAGATGTCTGTCTTACTGGCGTCTGATAACAGACGCGAAACTCTGGCCCATCGCTTCCAGGCGACGCAAATGCGTGGCTACAGGCGACCTGTCGAATGAGGAGATTGACGTGAAATCTGCGGACATGGCAGGCGCGGCTGCCAGTGACAGGTTCACCGCCTGACTCACCCGCAAAACACAAATAGCCTGTATAGCCCTGAACTATCGACCAGGCATACCATCAACGATCGTCGGGTCTGTACTTGCATCGGCGGGACCCTCATCACCATGACTCATCAGTTCCTCGTGCTGTGTGCTTTTGCTCGTCTCAGGGTACTACACAGCGGCACTCTGGTTACACATGCCATTTTCAAGCGCACCTTCTTTCGTAGAT
This sequence comes from Peniophora sp. CONT, assembly GCA_001632445.1. NCBI lineage: Eukaryota > Fungi > Basidiomycota > Agaricomycetes > Russulales > Peniophoraceae > Peniophora > Peniophora sp. CONT. The sequence continues at coordinate 1,354 of KV424685.1, read as the reverse complement.
ATCCCTATGCCGTTTTGTATTGACTACGTAGTCTTCCTGATGATCAAGTCCTTCGTCTATACCATCCATACGTCGAGCCGCTCAAGCATGCGTATGCACAAATCGGACTGTCGGTGTGAACCTTGGTCTCCAACGTGCAACAGTGGGCATGGGAACTCGTCTTCGCTATTCAGGACAACGCTCCATTCGTGCTCTTCCCGGTCGGAACAGCCGTGCAGTGGTGTTCGACCCGGGTGGGGGTCGACGACCACCCCACACGGGTCGACGGTCAGTACCCGGGTCGCTTGGGGTCGCCGACTCGGGTGGTGGGTCGATCACACATGTGATGTCGGCGGGGTAAGATGAAATCGAAGGTCGACTCGAGGTCGACCTGGTGTGCAGTGTTCGCGACTGAACTACCTTCTCGTTCTATTACCGCAACAGGGAGTGAGCAGCTTCATCTCCGGAATCCGGGATCAAGATCAGCGGGCGCGGATCTGATATTGGGCGACCGCGCCGCGGATCCCGCCATCAGCGCCTCCCGCATCGCGCTTCCCCGCCCGCCGCCCGACCCTCGTCGTCGTCGTCGCGCACAGCGCGCTCTCGGATATGCTCTCCGCACCGGCTCTTTTGGTGTTCAGGAGTGCTATAGCTCCGAAAATGCATTTCCGCACTTCAGAAGGCGTGGGAATCGCGCGGAAATTAATGAACGCGCCAGCCACGTCAAACACCTTGGTCTATAGTGAGCCTACCAATATGACTACACTTCGGTGCACCCCGGCAGCTTCTGGGTACCATGGGGTACCTCTTCATGCTGGCTGCTCGGGCTGCAAAAGGGCGATGGTAGGGTGGGCGCGATACGACGTCGCTTCGGACCCGAGATCACCGGCCGCGGCTCGGTGCCACTCGCCAGTCGCGATCCGCTCAAGCTCACCGTACCTCCATACGACTCGAGTGCGGAAACTGTACAGATACGTAGTACAGGATCGCGAATGCAGGCCATGTGAATCTGGACCATAGGACAGGACAGGGTCCACGATAACTGTACACATTATCCCTACAGAATTGCATAGATACTAGTAGATGCCAGTGCTCGTAGGCTCCAAGGGTTTCAAACTCGAAAGATCACGATAGGGTTCCTGACTGATACCATAGTACAGGGTGTTTCAAAATCTCGTACATGCAATGCTGTACAATTGTGCTATTGAATCATCTTGTAAGATGCATTCAAACATTCTTTGAGCTGACTCCAGTGGTAGCGGCACGCCATTGTGCCATTCTCGGCTCGGGCGAAGATTGGCCTGAGAAGGCTGAGAGTTAGCAAATATCGCACGCACGCACGCCATAGGACAAGCCATACTCAGGTGAGCTATAC